>JALMGF010000212.1:1302500-1428731 GCA_023333645.1 Sceloporus occidentalis
TTCATAGGCGTACAGAGGCCCTTTATCACTCCCATCACTCCTGTGTTCCAATGGCCCTTTATCACTCCCATCACTCCTGTGTTCCAATGGCCCTTTATCACTCCCATCACTCCTGTGTTCCAATGGCCCTTTATCACTCCCATCACTCCTGTGTTCCAATGGCCCTTTATCACTCCCATCACTCCTGTGTTCCAATGGCCCTTTATCACTCCCATCACTCCTGTGTTACAATGGCCCTTTATCACTCCTGTGTGCCAATGGCCCTTTATCACTCCCATCACTCCTGTGTTCCAATGGCCCTTTATTACTCCCATCACTCCTGTGTTCCAATGGCCCTTTATCACTCCCATCACTCCTGGGTTCCAATGGCACGTTGTGTTCGCTGATCCAAGTTTAAAATGAAAAGGCTAATTGATGGTTAGAAACCCCCCTTTTGTAATTATGTTACAGCCAGAAATGTCCATGTTTTGCATGAAAACAGCTGAGTGGCCCCAAGCTTTTGATTGGCCGTGTATAGACGTTGCGCAGGGTTGTTCTCACCTCCAGGCTGCTGGTCTTTTCCTGCATCTGTTTCTCTAATTCCACCTTCGTTACCTTGAGCTTTGCGTCCAGTTCATTGGATTTAATTTCTTCAGATTCCTGGAGAAAAACCCGGAATGGAAAATCCAATTAAAACATCTGTAAAAACCTGAAGGAAAGTATCTAAATATGTCTTATTTTGGATATATTCTGGAGATATTGTCAATTGTAACAAGTTTTTATCATTTTCACAGACGGCATGTTTGTTTATGTAAATGAAACTAGTAACATGTAACCAACTCATTACTTTATCGTCTTTACGATAACAGCTGACTGCGATTCTTGCCCGGATCCCGAGGCGGTCGTCAAATATCTACCCCAGTAGTTTTCAAGCCCCCTGAGCCCCCTTCAGATCCGCTCTGCGGATACAATGGTAGGCATCACATGGAGTCGGGCATCCCCTGGAAAACCCACCACTGAGCAGACCGTGGCCCTAACTCCACTCAGAAAGAGAATCCACCGCGTTGGTTACCAGCAGGGATCGCCCCGGATCTCAGACCCCCGTGAAGCAGTCCGGGGAGACGCAGGGTTTGTGGTCACCTGATATGTTTTAATCATTTCCTGACAGTTCCGGCGGATCTGCTCGGCTTCTTCCTTCGCTTGGTTCAGCTTTGCGGTCGTGTCACGAAATTTGTCTTTGGTTTCCTGCAACAGAAGAACAAAGAAAAATGATAAATAACACTAAATTATTTTTCCACAAAAGGTTCTAAGTGTGAACCTGCGCAGCCTAAGCCAACATGCCTCTGCTTGAGGGATTGTGGGCTCAAAAGGGACAGCCTAACGTCCCTGACATTACATTTATGGCACCCCCTCCCACCCCCATGCAGATTAATTAAAATTAAATGGCAGCCTTTATATGCATTAAAAAGCGTGTGACGGCTGGAGTGCGGCTTTAACCCCGCGCAGGCTGAGAGCCCTGGAGACCCGACCTTGTGCGTATCCATCTCGGTTTTCAGCTTATTGTGAGCCCACTTCACTTTGATGGCGTACGAGTTGACTTCTTCCTTAAGTTTTTCGATTTCTCGATTCTGTCTGCTTGTTTCAGATTCCTTCATTAAAATAAAATATAGAAAAAAAGGTCACTTTATAACACAATAGAAACAAAACACACAGCGTGCAGCATGCGGGGTTCTCGGAAACACAAATTATCCGCCGACAAAATTATCAAATGTAAAATTTAAATTTGGACGTAGTTTTGTATTTGTAGTGGAAACCTTAGAATATCTACTTGATTTGTGTGTTTTTAACGTATGTGTCCTTGTGATAAAGGTCGGCTACTACTGCAGGTAAAGCACCCATGTCTCTAATTTAACGACCCGCTTATCGCAGACAAACAAACTGACCGAAACGCCGACTCCTTGACGCTGTAAAACCGCGACATCGTGCCAGCCAGTTAGAAGACGAGACCCCGAGTCCCAGATCCCCCCCGCACCAAAAAAGTGCAAAGCGAGGAAGTGCCCTTTATTGTCTGTTACCTGTTACAATGTATTGGTTTGGATTCATTGCTGCCCTATCCACCTCAGGGGGAGACAGCGGCGCGGGGTGTCGGTTGCCGCGCCGACGGCACGCTCTCGGGGCACTTACCTTGCTCTCGTACAGCTGGTGCAGCCTCCCTTTTTCCTGAGTGAGAAGTTTGATCCGGCTGCTGCTTTTCTCGATCTCCTTGTTCGCCTCTCTCAGCTTTCGCTCCAGCGTTTCCTTTTCCTTCCGGAGATCGAGCGATTCCTTCTCCCCTCGGACGTATTTCATCACCATGGCTTCTTTCTCCTGCCTCGCCTCCTCACATTTTTTGTTGGCCTGCAAACAACAGTAAGTGGCCTTTCCTATGTAGAAACATAGAATCTGCCGTCTGATCGGCCCATTCGGCCCCCATCTAGTCACTCATTTTTCCTGCTGTAAAGACTCAAACCTTGTCTTAGATTCAGGAGCCGGATGTCTATCCCATGCATGTTTAAATCCCCTCACTGTATTACCCTCTCCCACTTCTGCTGGCGGGCTGTTCCATTTATCTACTACCTTCTCAGTAAAGTAAAATTCCTCCGATTCCATCTCAGCCTCTGATCCTCTAGCGTTAGATTTCAGCCTCTTTTCTCCCCCCTTTGAAATAAACTTCCCATGATGCATTGCACATACATGCCATGTGTTAACTCTGTAGTGACCCCTGCAGCCATCATATGTATTTAAATGCATACAGAGTGTCCCAGGCAGCCTTTTAAACAAAGAATACATAGTTCATGTACGTTGTAAGTACTAACATTGAATTACCTTCAGTAGAAGCTGCAGCCTTCTCTGTGGTCTGAGGTTTTGTGCCACTGATTGGCTGCTTGAAGTAACCAATCAGTGGCAGGAAAGCATTCCCATCAAAATCAACAGGAGCGCTTCCTGCACATGTCTCGTTAGACCTCCTAGAGCTAAGCTGACTTTCCAATGCGCATGCGCAGCATGCTCCCCTCCAACCACCTCCAAAGGATTTTTTTCCCTTTTAAGTAAATGAATGCATTTTAAAGCCGTTACAAAGCACTTTAATGTAAATGCTCTGCTGGTGGAAGTGGAGGGTCCCTTTAAACCAGCTCTGCCAATGAAGATCAGAGGATCAAGTATCTGGCAGCGCGATCAGCGAGCGCCATGAGGATCAGTCAGCCCAACGAGGCGCATATTTACGAACGCACCTAAACCCACGCGGACAAATCAGTTTGATCTGCGCGGGGGCCAGAAGAGACGTACAGCTCAATAAACCAATGGGAGCCATTGTTATAAAGCAGCCCGTCACGCGCCGCCCTATCGGGGACCCTACCTGGTCCATGCGGATGGCCATCTCCTTGTGCAGCTGCTGGATGGCGGATTTGGCTGCCGTATCCTGCGCAACGAGCTTCTCCCGCGAAGCTCTCAGCTCTTTATTGAGCTCCTCGATCCTTCCTTCCAGCTGAAATAAAAATGCAAAAGCGTTACCCTCCCCTCCGCAACAAATAATAATCTTACAGCAGCGTAATAAAACCCTGGAACCGGCATTATTTTAAAAGGCGCTTCTTCTTTGATACATTTCTAGAGACATTTAAACCTCTCGAGGCCGATGGCGTCTCCGGTTACCCAGGCCGCTGCCAATTATTTGCCACAATAGCCTTCAGTGTTCGTCTCCAGTGCACCCCTGAAGCCATTGGGATGTTGCGGGGTGTCCATGATGGCTTTCTTTGTGTTGGTGATAATGTAAGTAGCCATCATGCAACCAAGCAATACAGAATCCCAGCATGCACCGGGCCACCTGTTTCTGTTCAGGTGCGGATTTTTTGTTTTGTTTTACTTTACTGAGAAGGGGAACAGCCTCCCAGCAGAAGTGGTAGAGGGTAACACAGCGAGGGTATTAAACATGCATGGATAGACATACGGCTCCTGAATCTAAGGTTTGAGTCTTTACAGCAGGAGAAATGGGCGACTAGACGGGCCGAATGGGGCCGACCTGCCGTTTGGGTTTCTATATAGTGGAGCGAAAGTTTAAACCGCTTCTTCCTGCACGCTGTAAAAAGAAAAAAAAAAAAAATCTGTGCATCTTTAATTTTTTGCAGTTTTAACTCGAAAAGGAAAAACAACAAGGAAAAAAAAAGTCGGTGAGTTCTGCAAATTCTACAACAATCAGCGAACGTTCCAGGCGTCTCGATATAAAGGATCCGCGGCTTTTATCTCAAGGTGCAATCGGCCGGTTTGTTCCAAGAACAGCTGACTGATCTTTACTCTGAGAGAAAGCAGGCGACTCCGAATAACATCGCGAGGCGGGTCAGCGAACGTCAAAAGACGTGACGTCAATAATGGGGACTCTGACGTCCAGGAGCGAGAATTTCCCAATCCTTTGTGTAACGGAGTAAAAAAAGAGTCTGTAATCTAACACTAGAGGGTCAGAGGGCTTTTAGATGTAATGTAAGAAAGATTTACTTTAATGAATGGGTGGTGGATAAGTGGGACAGCCTCCCAGCAGAGGTGGTAGAGGGTAATACAGTGAGGGTATTAAACATGCATGGGATAGACATACGGCTCCTGAATCTAAGACGAGACCGACGACTGATTAAGGTTTGAGTCGTTACAGCAGGAGAAACGGGCGACTAGACGGGGGCCGACCCGTTGTTTGGGTTCCTATATAGAGGAGTAAAAGTTTTTAACGCCCTATTATTATTATCATCAATAATAATAATCCCCGGAGCTACTTTCTGGGCAGTCCCTCGAATCGTTATACACTCGCTGTTACTTTGTAGCGAATAGTAAAAGAGATTTCTTTTTGTTGGGTCTCTCTTCCTGCCGCGGGGGGCTCGAGGCTCTTTGTAATGAACGGAATCGGCAGCGAGTTAATCCGCCTTCTAAGCCCAAAACAAGAAAGAGAAATTCCAAGTATTGTTTGTGTCGAGCCGCGTCGCTGCGTCTCCGGCAGAAATCACAGCATTCAATAGCTTTCACAATTTAAAAGCAGCGAGGCTGAGAGGACGAGCTTTAGATGGGTGAAGCCGGCGGGTTTCCACCTGTTTGCAGGCAGCACAATGAGAACTTCAGACTTTCTAGAGTCTGCTGCGTACAACAAACATTAAATATCCCCAAATCTTCATTTCTGCCCTCTTCCTGGGTGATAGAGACCCCGCTTGGATTGGTTTCCATCCGGAATTCCCCCATAAAACCTCGTTAATGCTGAATGTAAATTATATCCCAAAAGCATTTTTTAATGTATATCAATAAAAAATGTTTAAGAAGTTTTCATTATAAAAACCTGTTTAGTTTACTGAACGCGACCCTTAAGATACTGCCAATAATAAAAGAAAATGATGATTTTGTTAAACTGGTATCTTCCTATCAGATTAAAAATACGGTTTCAGTAATATTGTGCTATTTTTCCCCAGTTGTAGTTTTTTCCCCATAATATAAATGTTTTCAGGCAGCTGCATATCAGCCGTTTGTATGATTCTTGCTCTGTTATCTGATCCCCGATCTACTAAACACCGCGACTCCTTATCATACTGCCTGTGGGGAACAATAGAACGGCTTAGTCTTAACTGCCCAGTCAGAGTCTCTGACAAATGAAAGTCTATGGAGGAACGGACTTCATTAGCATCGCCATAAAGCATCAGCTCGGTGTGGTGTCTGAGCCGGGAAAGTCACTTTTTTTTTTTTTATGAATGAGAAAATTCCATCATGAAACCGGTTAGTAAATTATAAACTGGGAAGTAATTAATCCAAAGAAAGTAGTATTTATAGATGCCGCAGACAGGGCGGTGCGGGGAAGGAGCGATCAGGGCAGCGTCAAGATACATTCCAAAGAGATTAACGTACGATTGTTCAAGGAAACGCGCGTTAAACGCCTGCCATGTTTCCATTTAAAGGTAATCTCCCGTCATGCGACATCGTGGCCCTCATCACATTCTATGGGAATAATCCCGATTGCCATAATTCCCCTGAAAATCTTGTGTGCCTCCAATAGATTGTAAACTCTCAAAACCAGGGCCCTCTTCTCCTCCTGTTCATGTAATTCTTTGTTTCGCTATTGTAACCGCGCTACAGAATCTGCCGGCGCTATATATTTATATAATCCATATACATGGAATGTAGAAGTAAATTGGCCAATAAAACGCGTCACAAGACTTTCTATGGAGGAAGAGACCCGCAGAACACACCGGCAACCGGCTCCTGGAAAAGCACGGCTCCATCATCAATATTTGCGGTGAGTGGATGTCTGACGTAAGAAGATAAAGCCGTGCTTTCCCGCGCAGGCGCAGAGCGAGCGCAGCTGCAGCAAACAAGCCGGTTTCTATTCCACCAACACCGGCAGCCGCGCTGCTATCCTCATCAATACGCAACAAATCAACAGCCTGCAACCGGCTGCGTGAACGCCGTTATCCACGCATCCACGCTGCCTGTCACAGACAGAAACCGTAACTCCGCGAACGTTAACGAACCGCCGGCGCCGAGCAACGAGGTGTATACCCGAAATATTGTGTACGCTTTCACAGGGGGTGTAACTGTGCAGACGCCTCCATAATGTTTACCCAACCTTATTAAAAAAGCCTCATTGGGTACAAAGAGGATTCATATTATTAGGTGCCGTTCCAATTAAACATTAATTTCTCTCTATGGAACACGACCATTCAAAAGGTTGGGGTCACTTAAAAATTGCCCTGTTTTTGAAAGAAAGAAAAAAATTCCCCCATAAAAATACGAAATCCAGCACAGACATGTAAACGACTATTGTAGCTTAAAAC
This sequence comes from Sceloporus occidentalis, assembly GCA_023333645.1. NCBI lineage: Eukaryota > Metazoa > Chordata > Lepidosauria > Squamata > Phrynosomatidae > Sceloporus > Sceloporus occidentalis. The sequence goes on from JALMGF010000212.1 coordinate 1,309,310, forward strand.
GGCTGATTTTTTATGGAATATCTTCATAGTTATCAATCCCATCACTCCTGTGTTCCAATGGCCCTTTATCACTCCCATCACTCCTGTGTTCCAATGGCCCTTTATCACTCCCATCACTCCTGTGTTCCAATGGGCCTTTATCACTCCCATCACTCCTGTGTTCCAATGGGCCTTTATCACTCCCATCACTCCTGTGGGCAAAAGGCACGTTGTGTTCGCTGATCCAAGTTTTAGTTGAAAAGTCTAATCGATGTTTAGAAACCCTTTTGTAATTATGTTACAGACAGAAATTTACCTTGTTTTTCCAAAAAAAAGCCCCCGAACTTTAGCAAATTTGACGGCTTAAAGATATTAAAAAAAATCACTTTAGGGAGGGGTTTCAGTTTTTTTCTGACAATAACCTTTCTGCGTTTGCTTTTGTGCCCGATGGCAATTAAGTTTTCTCAAGCAAAAATATATATAATTAAAGAAAACGTTTTACATGACAAGTAATTATTGCTGGGAAGGGTTGGGGCGTCAGAGAGAGAAAAGAAATGATGTTTTTAAATGTTACCAAAGTGTCAAAAAGTAGAACCAGCGCTTTGGGTTCCATCAAGACATGAAAATAAAGAATGAAGAGCCTTTAAAGACGATACATTTATTTGGCCAACAAAGAAATAGCTAAAGTTACATACGCTTTGGGACCTCAGGGGTCTCTTCTTCAAACAGAAGGATAAACAATGTGCGTTTCTCATCTCACCTGTCTAATAGAGCCGAGGTGAGCCTTTTCCGCTTCAGTTTGCTTTTTTAGCTCTTCCCTTAATTTATCCTTTTCCGAACAAATATCCAGGATAAGCTGCTGGTGCTTCTTATTTTCTTCAATCAACCTGTAAACCAACGTGAAGACATTGAGTCCCCCAGAGTAATAACCGGGCAACGAGGGGTACTTTTGTTTTAGAGCAGCGATACATTATTCACGAAGGACCAAGTTGCTCAGAGACTATTTATTTATTGATTTATTTTTGCTCACCTTTTAATTGTGTGCTCCTGCTGCAGACATTTCTCTTCGACACACTTTCCCAATATATTAAAATTAAATCCATCTTTATTCATTCCATTTGGCGGCTTATAATCCAATTCTGTTGAAGAGAGTTCACTTTCTATCTCCTCCAGTAAGGTCTCGTGCAGAGATGGAAGATGGCATCCAGAAAGATCTTCTTTGGTACTGACCCTGTCGGAATGACGCCCGTTACCGTCCGCGTCTTTATTGAGCTCCGGTAAGCGTTCCATAACAAGCGGCGCGGGCAGGTTAGTGTTTGGTGCGTTCCCGGTGCTACTGGCCAGACTGGAAGCTGCTACATCTAATGGGGTATCTAAAGTTTTATTAGCACCGGGGTCGCCGTCGCCCCCAAGCTTGGTTTGTAGAATTCGGGAACCGTTGGTCTCTTTGGAGTCTGTGTGTTCATCGGCCGGTTCCTTCCGCGGAGACTCCGCGGCACCATCATGATCTTCCGCTGCAGGAGAAACAGTTTGAGGTTGCAAATCCATAGTGGTGGCCTCTTCCTGAAGATCGCAGTCCCCGCCGCCTGCCGGGAGCTCCGACGTGCCGCCTGCCGGGAGCTCCGACGTGCCGCCTGCCGGGAGCTCCTGGGAACGGCCACCAGGTTCTTCTGGAAGACAGCCCTCCATGTTCACGGAAAACACAACTCTAAGAGAAGGAGAACAAACTGCCGTCATTATTACAGAAGGACATGGAACTGAAATATAAATAATAGTATTTTTCTTATTTCACCAGCAACACAAAAATGGAAATTTGAATGAATTGTGAAAAAGACCACGAGAATAATACAAAAAAAATCTGGTTATAAGGTCAATTACAAGAAAACAAACAAAAATGCAGCCTATACCCTCTAATAATGATAATAATAATAGATGGTCTCTGGCTTATATTACTTTACGCCAAAGGCTGCATATAAATTGTGGTCTCAATGGATGGGATTTACGGTATCTGAACGCACCAGGTTACCCACCCCAACGAGGCAGGGGCAGATCGAGGCGCATATTACGCAGACCTCATAATATCTCAGACGACCGAAGAGGAGCTTTACCCGGTTTATGCGACTTTGCTGGATATTCAGGTAAAAAATTTAAAAAAGGGACTAGCCAGACTAAACAGGGACACTTGGCATGTATGCATTAGAAATATAATGTGCCAAGCCATATAATGTACCCGCCGAATAATTCATATTTCTACCCTATTCCCACCAAATGTGAATCGCAAGAGAATTGGCAGGGAGGACAAAGCAAACGTATCATTGATATTCTCATTGTGTACGTCACTGTTACACACGTACATTTATATAGCGCCAACATACTCCGTAGCGCTGTATAATGGGGAAATAAATACATACAGCCTGTAAAAAGTGTTCAGCCCCTCCGTGGGTGAGGTTTTATCCACGCGGCCTCCTTCCTCTCGTAAAAGAGGGACATTAAATAGTTAAGTAAATAGAAGTTAATTAAGTAAATAGTTGTCTAGTTTCTGGACCCCAATCACTGCAGCGATAACAGCGGCCGCAGCACACAGCCCGCCAAGAAGGAGCGCGGAGGTCTCACGGCTTCCATTACTTCTGGTTATTTAGGTAAAATAAGTAAACGGCCCCCGGGGACAGCCAGCGAGGAGATATCTGTGAGACAGAGGCTGAATATCACGTCTTTAACCTGTGAGCTCCTGCGGTAAAGACTCAAACCTTAATCAGTCGTTGGTCTCGTCTTAGATTCAGGAGCCGTATGTCTATCCCATGCGTGTTTAATCCTCTCACTGTATTACCCTCTACCGCTTCTGCTGGGAGGCTGTTCCACTTATCCACCACCCTCTCAGTAGAGTGAAAATAGGGGTATACTTATTTCATTAAATAAAAAAATTAGCCATGTTCAAATTAATTTAAAAAAAAATACTTTTGCTCCCATCTTTTAAAAATAAGATAAACTCTGAACATTTGGGGTTTCTGCGAGTAAAAATTGTCATACGATGCACTACTTGTTATGTGCCGTTTACCCATTGTACATCACTACAGAATATGATAGTGCTATCACTAATAATAATAATAATACTAATAATAATAATAATATAGCCTTTCATTTGCATGAAGCCTGTGGAAACAAAAAACTGAAATAAAGCAGATTGAGTTATTCTCGTGGATCCCCTGTGAGGAAGGATTCTCCGGCCTCGCTGTCCTTCCCAGGTCACTTTCAGGCACAAAGATCGATAGACGGAGGGATTGTGAAGACCGCCAGCAGATGAGAGCGTAAAATACCCCCTCCCCCCCCCCACAGCGCTGGAACAATACCCCAGATAAACAGCGCTGGGGAGATAAGAACGCAGCAAAAATAGAGCTGGCTGGTTTTGAAACTGGCATTTAACGCGACCGAGACCCGTAAGAACGGAAGGGATAACTTCCCAATATAAAAAAGAAAAGGAAACAGACATTTAACGAGGACGCGCTGCCATATAACGAGAAATTAATAAACATATTGGGCGTAAGTCGCTGAGACAGAGGAATTCTAATCGCTGTATAAATATAACACAGATAAGAAGTTTACATTAAAATTCCATAATGGAGGTCCACGGAATAGAAGCATGATATGTGGGTGTGCGCGTATATGTGTAATATATATATATGTGTGTGGGGAGATATATATGTGTGTGTGTGTGTGGGGGGGTGTATGTTGCACAAGAATAACATAATTTGACTTACAGAAACAATAGTTGAGGAGGGCCCTGCGCACAGGAGCTTACAATCTAGAGAGCACACAGTATATCATATGGCTGCTTTATGCATGGCGAGGGGGGGGGGCAGGTACCGGTCCCAGGGCCACCAAACTTAATACGAACAGAACCTGTGACAGGCAACAAGCCAATTATTATTATTATTAATGTTTATTAAAGCTGTAATTTGCTGAAATAACAGACGTGGCGAATGCCGGAGATCCGCGTTCCACGAATACAAGAGAGGGGCGCTATTACAAACATGAAAGGGTTAATTCAGTTTGGGGAATTTAACTATTTTTTTCCCCAATGGAAATAGATTTTAAATCCATCAACACTAGAGACCCCCTGTAAGGGGAAAAGCGTCAGGGATGCAGGCAATCATCCTCTTAGTGTTTTAGGGAACGGTTAAGATTTGCGTGAATTCTGACAGGGGAAAAAAGGGGGCATTTGAAATAACAGCGGCATCGCTCGGAAGGTCGGATGGGGGTAGCGGCTCGTGGGTGGAATTAGGAGGTAGCAGTGAATTATATTGGGGCAACCTGTATTTCTCTAGGCTTCTAGGGATACAAGCTGCGGCCCCCAACTGATGTAAAAAAGCTGTGCGTGGTTCCTGCTGGGGCCACAGTTACTAAGTCTATCCCTGGGTTACGGTGCTCTTTAAAGCACTGGGAGTAATTGGGGCAGTAAAGATATCCACGGTACAGCATGGCAGAATATATTGTTGCTATTTAAATCAATCAATAATAATTACAATAATAATAAACGATAATATTCCCAAACAAAATCACTGCACAGCACTGAAAGGCAAATAGCCTCCCACCCAACGCCATCCAATCATCGTCGTCACCAAGCCGTATCCAGGGGATAAAGGAACCTGTCCGATAGTCCTTATCACCATACCTGGGAAATTCCTTTAAAAAAAACAAAACACTTAAAATATTAACCCCTTAACAGCCCAGCGAGAAGATTCTATTTAGTGATTCGTCAAAAATCTTACCCAAATGGCTCAAATTCGATCTCTTTGTGGAAACTACGGCTTGTCATGATTTAAAAATACGCTTAATTGATTCACCTGCATTCAAGCAAGGATATCGACCACAACATACAGGGAGTAAAAGCAACAATAAGATGATCACAGCGGGAAGAATAGGAAGAAGTCACCCCGTGTGGCCCTGAGAATCTCCCCTTTCATCCCGAGACCCTGAGACTGGGGCAAAAACCCTGAGAGGTCCCAGGAATGCCCATTATGCCGGGTACCGGATACCCCTGGGCTCTGGGAACCTCAGAGAAGTACAAAAACATGGCAACTTGCCACCATGACCTTGAAAAAAATGTAATCAGGATGACATCATTATTATCACTGGTATTTATTTGATTTCATCACTTCCTGTTTACTTGGTATGTTCGGTATGAAGGCTTTAAACACGGACAACACAAACAGCCACAAAGCGTCTTTTCCCCAGTTCAGGTCCCTGTGACCTCTCCTCCATCCGCGGCCAGGAAACCAACGAGGCTTCCAACTGGACTTTGCCAGATAGTAAAACCATAATAAATCCAGTTAATGCGTACGAACTTCAACGGCTCCCTTTTTTCTTTTGGCGTTTAGTGATTTTTACGTAAAACCGAGAAGCCTTTCTATAATTCTGCGTTTTTTTAAATGTATTATTCTTAACGTTTTATGCGGCAATAAACCAGCCGGTACTCGAAGATATGACTCCGATACCAAGCTGAAGCCATACGAAGTCCCTGCCTCTGTCACCCAGAACCCGCCAGCAGATCGGCCCCATCCGGCCCCCGTCTAGTCGCCCGTTTCTCCTAATGTAAAGACTCAAACCTTAATCAGTCGTTGGTCTCGTCTTCGATTCAGGAGCCGTATGTCTATCCCATGCATGTTTAATCCCCTCACTGTATTACCCTCTACCACCTCTGATGGGAGGCTGTTCCACTTTTCTACCATCCCCTAATCACTCATGTTTACTGCAGCTCCAGAGATTGTGCTGGATCCAAACCTAAAGTCTGCATGTAAATAACGGCACAGTGACAGCGTCCCCAAAGAGGTGGCGGTAACCTGTGTATAATATAACACTAACTGCAGCTGACAAAACAAGGGCACGGCACACACAGGGCCGCACAACCTGCCGGGAACGTCACTCGTCTCTCACAAACACACCGAGTGCGACGTAACTCAGCGGCCATCAGAGGACAAACCTGGAAAATTCGGTCCAGATCTGCTGCTTGCCCCATAATATATACATACACACAGAACCAGTTAGAACACACACACACACACATTATATATATATATATATATATATATATATACACACACACACACAGAACAGGTAACACACACATATATATATATATATAGGATCAAGGTCCCCTGCATTGCTGCGGGGGATCTGGATCTTAGTCTCATAGTCAGACCTAGTTTATAAGACGACCCCGATTATAAGACGAGGGGGATTTTTCAGAGCATTTGCTCTGGAAAAAACCTTGTCTTATAATGGAGCAAATACGGTACACACGCACACACGCACGCACACACAGAACCGATGACAACACACCCGTCACATAAATGTTCACAACCCCTCTCACAAGTACTCTCTGTTCCAGACGCACACACATTATATATATATATATATATATATATATATATATATACACACACACACAGTCTCAGTCTCTCACACACACACACACACACACACACACACAGTCTCAGTCTCACACACACACACAGTCTCTCACACACACACACACAGTCTCTCACACACACACAGTCTCTCACACTCACACACACAGTCTCACACACACACACACACAGTCTCACACACACACACAGTCTCACACACACACACACACACAGTCTCACACACACACACACACAGTCTCACACACACACAGTCTCACACACACACAGTCTCACACACACACAGTCTCACACACACACACACAGTCTCACACACACACACACAGTCTCACACACACCAGGTGATTGAATATATAAACACACAATGCCGGTGCTATACACGTTTCCCCGTCCAGTGTCGGTTGCAGGAGTTACCTGTGAGAAGGCCTGTCCCCGGTCTCCGTACTGCCGCAGCCACTGCAGTCCCCGGCTCCCCACTGGCTTCTCCAGGCCTCTCCAGCCGCAGTGTCTGACACATCAACAAAGATGGCGGCTGTGCCGTCAGCCCCTGCACCCGCCTCAGCCAATCAGCGGCGAGCTGCGGAGTGACGTCAAGGCTCACCTGGACTCCTCCTCCTAGGTGGCTGCGCGATTGTTAACTATCTCAGCGCCATATAACGGCTACCAGACTGAGCAGCTTAGCAACCGGTCGCTATAGAGAATGGCGGGCACAATGTTAATAATAATCCGGGCACTATATAAACTGGGCTTTTAAGTGTAAGGAATGCTGAAATATTTTAAGTTTGCAAAGTGGTTTTATGGGTCACCATAGCAACCAGTGTAATTCACTATAGCGGGAGATTGTAGAACAATTAAGCTTTCAACTCAAGAACATGATTACAAATTATGTAAAATCAACCCAGATGAGCTGCCCCTACAGCAAGAGTTGTTTTATTTATAGTTATCAGCGAGCTGGTCCCTGTATAATGTATAGTTTAATCAGTACATTCCTTTTTGTGACATCATGACACATTATGACATCATGTGTAAACCCCAGAACCCCTGAGACATGCAGGCTTGAAAACCATGGAGAAACAATCTATCCATGTTAGCTCCGGCCAGGCAAAAAGGCTACTTTTGCAACCCTGGACAATTATTTTCAAGAAGAAAACACTTTCTTGTCCCCTTTACACTTTACCCTGAAATTATGTTTGTATTAACTCAGATGATCGGCCCCTTCACCATGATAACCCCAGAGTCTGTCGCGATGAGATTGAAGTATTTCGACGCGTATCACGCTATCTATACACAGAATAATTATTTGCAAAGAAATCTCAGGATCCGTACATTTTATTTATAAGAGAGCTTTATTGGCCACATAGTACATAAGGCTCAATCTTTCTGCCCAACCTTCCTACTCCTGACCCAAAAGAAGGCAAAAAAACCCCTGATTAAGCTGCTTTCAGTTCTGCCATCAGGGGAAAAAATTCCTTCTTGACTCCAAACGGCAATCGGATTTCTCCTTGGATCCAGAAGCTCTTTGATGGAAGGTTGGTGGTTTTGATCGATTGAAGCTGTTTAGATGTTAAGCGCCGCATAGTTGGATACTGCTGACGCGCTTCAGTTGGTGACGGGAAGCGGCAGAAGGAACGTCTCGTGAGGCGGTCTAAGGATGGCGCTCATATTCCAGACGTTGTTCCTTTGCCTGAGCCAGGCTGTCACGGAGAGACTCGGATCTGTATGATGGATCTCAGTTCACGAGGAACTCGGAGTTAAAGAAAACTCAACAAGTGTATCTGAACTGCTGCTTCTGGCCGAGGATTCAAAGTCAGAAGGGGTTTCCATCACGGCTCCTGCGTCCCTTTTCTTGAAGCCCAAACGTTCTTCAAGGCTGGACGCTTTCCGAGTCCTCTCTTCCAGGCGCCGAGACAACTCCACATTCTCCTTGAGAAGCTGGTTCATAATTGCCTGCAGCCTTCTGATTTCTGGAGACGAGCCGTGGCCATTTTCTTCGGCGCGGTGCGAGTCCACTCGAGATGTTCTCTCTGATGACATCTGAGAGCTTCCATTGCTGGTCTCTTGGCCTCTGTTATGGCGTCTCGGTGACTCTTTTCTGTGCCGTCTCTTGTCCTCTCGGTTCCCTGCCCTTATCTGCTCTTCTAGAGCCGAGACTCGCTCTGTTATATGGGACAGGGAGCGTCTGTGTGCCTCCTCCATCTTCAGCAACGAATGACTGATGTTGCTAACAACACGTAAAATGTTCATGGAGAGAAGGGCTTCGTGATCCTTTCTGGGAGAACGTTTAGATCTTTGAGCTCCCAGCAAAATTATAATAAAAAGCACAATATTGATGCCGAGGCATCCAAAAATGATAAGACTGAGGAGATCCATATCTATCATCTTATCTTCGCCTGCTCTGCTGAGCAATGAGTGGTTTAAGAGTGTTTGCTTGTACTTATGCCCTTGGCCACTGATGACATCACAAACAAAACTGGGCGGGGCAGCCTTTTGACATCAGAAACAAAACAGGACAGGGCAGCTTTATGAGCTCAGAAGTGAATGCACTTGAAATTCAGGACTTTTATTTTTAATCTTTCTAAACATTCTAATTAGGATTTAAACGTTTAACATAAATAATAGAATAACTGAGCGAAATACGTTGGACGCACAGGGACGGGTTCTAGAATATTCTGGGATTACCAGGAATAATATTGAGCGAATTAGCTGATAAGAACCATTGCTCAGTCTTTTTGTCACAATCTGATTATCTCTCAATCTTTTCTTTTTAAATATTTTAATTAATATAATTTCAAAGATTTTATTAATTCGAGAAAAATAATGCTTTCTGTACCCTGCAGCCAATCCACAGAATTCCAACCTAAAATATTATATGTATCACTGAATATAATTCTCAAAAACCTCAGAATCCGGCCCCCGCATTAATACTATATACGGCCTCTTTGTACTTTCTTTCTGCGATTTCTTCTTCTTTCCCCCTTAAGAGACCTTAAGAATTTGCCCCATTACACTGAAAATCACCCCAGAGTCTGTCGCGATGAGATTGAAGTATTTCAACGCGTATCACGTTATCTATACACAGAATAATTATGTGAAAAGAAATCTCAGGATCCGTACATTTTATTTATAAGAGAGCTTTATTGGCCACATAGTACATAAGGCTCAACCTTTCTGCCCAACCTTCCTACTCCTGACCCAAAAGAAGGCAAAAAAACCCCCTGATTAAGCTGCTTTCAGTTCTGCCATCAGGGGAAAAAATTCCTTCTTGACTCCAAACGGCAATCGGATTTCTCCTTGGATCCAGAAGCTCTTTGATGCAGAGGTTGGTGGTTTTAATCGATTGAAGCTGTTTAGGTGTTAAGCGCTGCATATTTAGGATGGGTATCATGACTGAAAGGGTCTTCCAATAAACCAGGGGACGGAGTTGTGTAAAATGAAGAAAAAATGAATAATAGCGCAGGGTGTCTTATGGAGCCCAGGTGAATAATTATAAGAAGAAGAATATAAGATAAATAAAGCTCTGCTGTAACAGCGAGGGCGGTGTGACCCCCGCCGGTGAGCGTTCTCGTGGATGAGGCTCCTTCTGATCGTATACCCAGGTCCCAGGTCCCGGAATTCTACTTAAGTGTATTTTATTAAATAATTATATAAAGGTCGCTAAATCCTCAGCAGCATGGATGGTATTTTCCGCACCAAGAAAATAGCTACAGAGAGAAAAAAAGAGGATAAAAGAGAAAATAGCTACAGAGAGAAAAAAGAGGATAAAAGAGAAAATAGCTACAGAGAGAAAAAAGAGGATAAAAGAGAAAATAGCTACAGAGAGAAAAAAGAGGATAAAAGTCAAGATAAGAATGAAGAACAACTTCAAGATACCAAAATCGACACTAAATTAACTTAACCGCATTTTTAGAGAGAAGAAAAACAGCCAGAGTTTAAATAAAAAAGAATAGACCTAAATAGACATTAACTATCCATCCATCCCAGTGATATCTTTCCTACCCCAAATACACAAAAACAACAAATGACCACCAGGCCGGCCAATCGTGTCTGGAAACCCAATCACATCTCAGTTACGGCAGATCCTTATCCACCGTCATTTCCCGGCTTCCATTTTTAGATTTAGAAATTTACATTGAAGAAAACATTTACAACAAGTTTTAAAAAACGATAGTATACCGAAAAACCGATTAACCAGACCGAGGAGGAATCGTACAGATACCACTGTCTATAACCAACAAGCAAACTGTCTTAAAATGACTGGAAAAAATATACTGAGAATAATAAAGATCCTACAATAAAGCCGATTGAAATAGAGAAGATCTCATAAAGAAGAAACAAACCCTACAAAAAAATACCAACTACAAAAACAAAAGCAAAGCCGTTAAAAAGACTAATACAAAAACATCGGGATATCTTATGAAACAATAAAAAAGATTATGCCAAGTAAACCAAAGGCTGTCTGTAGAGGAGCCCCAAACCTCACAACTTTCCTCACCAAAAATTATACTAGACAACAAGATGCTCCGATACAAACGTTTCCTAACAAAAAGATAAAGTTACATTGCGTGCAAAACCACTAATAAAGTAGAAAGATTTGGATCAACTAAATAAAGAGCATAAATAAAACATTTCATCGCACGCAATACAACAAATGTAGACTGTAAGCTGTAATCGCTACGGAATATAAAACAAATAATAATAATAATAATTATGTCACTTATCTTGAAAATACCACCCATGCTGATGAGAACTGAGCAACTTTTATTAGCTTATTATATCTCTGACATTATTGACTATGAAACCTGTGTCCCAAGCATTCAATCAGAAGAAGCCTCACCTGCAAGAGCGCCCACAGGCAGGGGTTACACTGCCCACGCCGCTACAACACAGCTAGATTTATCTTATATGTATCTTATATTCTTCTTCTTCTTCCTCTTCTCCTTCTTCTTATAATTACTCACGTTGGTTCCATAAGACACACTGCACTATTTTTTGTTGTCTTTATTTTACACATCTCCATCCCCTGGTTATATTGGAGAAGACCCTCACTATCATCATACCCTTAGGTGCGACCGCCACATCCATCCTAAAGACTCTCTGAGTCGTCTCTTCCGGCGCCGGGACAGCTCCACATTCTTCTTGAGAAGCCGGTTCATATTTGCCTGCAGTCTTCTCATTTCCGGAGATGAGCCGTGGCCATTTTCTTCGGCACGAGTCCACTCGAGATGTTCTGTCCATTACTGGTCTCTTGGCCCCGGTTAGGGCGTCTCGGTGACTCTTTTCTGTGCCGTCTCTCGTCGTCTCCCTGCCCGGATCTGCTCTTCTAGAGCTGAGACTCACTCTGTGAGTATGGGACAGGGAGGGTCTGTGTGCCTCCTCCATCTTCTGCAATTGATGTCCATGTAGAGGAGGGCTTCAAGTTCTTTTCAGGGAGGGCGTTTAGAGGTTTGAGCTCCCAGCAAATATATAGAAAAATAATTTATAATGGTGCCGAGGCATCCAAAAATAGTACTGAGGAGCTCCATATCTGTGATGTTGTCTTCGCCTGCTCCGCTGAACAATGAGTGGTTTAAGAGTTGTTGCTTCCCTGCCCTTATCTGCTCTTCTAGAGCTGAGACTCACTCTGTGAGTATGGGACAGGGAGCGTCTGTGTGCCTCCTCCATCTTCTGCAATTAATGTCCATGTAGAGGAGGGCTTCAAGTTCTTTTCAGGGAGGGCGTTTAGAGGTTTGAGCTCCCAGCAAATATATAGAAAAATAATTTATAATGGTGCCGAGGCATCCAAAAATAGTACTGAGGAGCTCCATATCTGTGATGTTGTCTTCGCCTGCTCCGCTGAACAATGAGTGGTTTAAGAGTAGTTGCTTGTATTTATAGCCTTGGCTACTGATGACATCACAAACAAAAGTGGGCGGGGCAACTTTATGACATCACAAGCTAAACTGGACGGGGCTGGTTTCCCAGTGATTAGGCAGGACAACCTTATGACAAAACTGGGCGGGGCAACTTTATGACATCACAAACTAAACTGGGCGGGGCCGCTTTATGACATCACAAACTAAACTGGACGGGGCTGGTTTCCCAGTGATTAGGCAGGACAAACTTATGACAAAACCGGGCGGGGCAGCTTTATGACATCACAAGCTAAACTGGACGGGGCTGGTTTCCCAGTGATTAGGCAGGACAACCTTATGACAAAACTGGGCGGGACAACATTAGGACACCACAAACTAAACTGGGCGGGGCAGCTTTATGACATCACGAGCAAAAGTGGGCAGAGATGCTTCCTGATTGAGTGGGCGGAGAATAATCACATCCACTGAATGCACTCACAGCTTCTGACCTTCTCATTGGGAAAAATTCAAACTTTTAACATAAATGACAGCAGCAATGCGAGTGCCCCCCTCCCCCATCATCTATCTTTTCTCTGTGAATACCGTTAAAGCTGTTTCATTTAAGATTATTAGATTTCTCTCATTAAAAGTTAATTATTAATTCCTGGAGGGTAATTTTCTCTCCTGTACCCGCATTCCCAAACGACAACCCACAAAGTTTCAAAAATATTATATGTATCACTGATTATTATAATTATCAAAAACCTCAGAATCCGGTGAGCCGGTCCCTCACACAAAGAGCTTACAATCTAGAAGAACAATCTTTAACAAACAATCCAACAACAGAAAAATATATATATAAACGTAGAGAATGATATCTCTGCTTCTTATTTAAATTTATGGTAAAAATAAACAAAACTTTAAAAAAAATTTAAATTATTCCATCTTTTGGTGGAATAACTTGTATACATATAATGATCCAAAGTGTGGTAGATAAATTGAACAGCCTCCCAGCAGAAGTGGTAGATGGTAATACAGTGAAGGTAATAAACATGCATGGGATAGACATACCTCTAAGACGAGACCAACGACTGATTAAGGTTTGTCTTTATTAGAAGACAGGGGCCGGATGGGGCCAAATGAGTCTGCCCGCTGCTTCTGGGTTTCTATGTTTTTTGTGATTTTTTTTTACAGAAATCTTTCGTTCTCCTGGCACCGCAGGCGCGGGGTGTGAGAGGCGCTCCGTACACCGGGGGAGTTGGTACGGACAGACGGATGAATTCTTATCTTCACTAAACATCAAGAATTTCAGTGGAAATATTTTGCACAAACCATTTTTTTCGGAAAGTTGCTGCCTCAAAGTTTTAACCCATTAATAGTGTTTTTAACATATTTTTACAACTCTCCATGGCAATCAAACCATAGAAATGTAACATACAGAATATATAAATATTAATGTATTTGTAATTGTGAATGTGTGGTTGCCAGCGGCTCGAAAACCGATAAACAATAGACTGTGGACAGCTATACAATATGGGACCCCCCCTTGATGCCCCACAGGGAATAATTCAAACCAGTGGCGTCGCTACAGGGGGGCAAGGGGGGGCAAATGCCCCCCCTAGGTTCATCTTTGCCCCCCCTGTTGCCCCCCTGCTAAATTTGGATCCCGTCTTTCTTTCTTTTTTTTAATTTATTTTTAAACGCGGAGGAGAGAGAGGGTGCGGCCCGAGTAAGATCGGCAGCCAAGGCAACCGATCTTACGCGGGCCGCACCTCGAGCCCGGCTACTTACCTGTGGGAGGGTCTTCTGTACTGCAAAGAGGAAGCGGAACCTAGCAGAGTTCACGTGACATCACATGACTCTGCTCCAGTCCCGCTTCCTCTGTGCTTTACCAGAGAACGCAGAGGGAGGCCGCGCCCCCTGCTGAAGTCTGTGAGCGGCATCAAGGAGCTGCAGCGCAGGTAAGGGGGTGGGGAGGGAGTTTGAATGAGAATGTATGATTGAGGGAATGAATCTGTGAATGAAGTGTGTGATAGCATGGATGTGTAAGTGCTGGAACCTAGGCATGATGGGACTGTGATTGCTGTTAGCAATCACACTCCTATCATGCCAAGTCAGCCAGTACATGCTGAAACCTAGCTAGCTGCCCCCCTTGTCTATGGATGCTGCCAGCAGTATGGGGTCTGCACATCACTTACAGCCATCCTGTACCAGCATGTACTGGCTGACTTGGCATGATAGGAGTGTGATTGCTAACAGCAATCACAGTCCCATCATCCCTAGGTTTCAGCATTTACTGGTTGGATGTGTAAGTGCTGGAACCTAGGCATGATGGGACTTTGATTGCTGTTAGCAATCAAACTCCTATCATGCCAAGTCAGCCAGTACATGCTGAAACCTAGCTAGCTGCCCCCCTTGTCTATGGATGCTGCCAGCAGTATGGGGTCTGCACATCACTTACAGCCATCCTGTACCAGCATGTACTGGCTGACTTGGCATGATAGGAGTGTGATTGCTAACAGCAATCACAGTCCCATCATGCCCAGGTTTCAGCATTTACTGGTTGGATGTGTAAGTGCTGGAACCTAGGCATGATGGGACTTTGATTGCTGTTAGCAATCACACTCCTATCATGCCAAGTCAGCCAGTACATGCTAAAACCTAGCTAGCTGCCCCCCTTGTGTATTGATGCTGCCAGCAGTATGGGGTCTGCACATCACTTACAGCCACCCTGTACCAGCATGTACTGGCTGACCTGGCATGATAGGAGTGTGATTGCTAACAGCAAGCACAGTCCCATCATGCCTAGGTACCAGCATTTACTGGTTGCCTGGGTATGATAGGAGTGTGATTGCTGTGTGGGCAGTGTGGACGGCAGGGCCGGCTTTGGGGTGCGCAACCTGTGATCTATGCATGTAATTTAGGGGGTTTTAAATATACCTTTTAATGCCGTGTTTTTATGTGAATTCCAATTGATCTTTACCTGCAAAGCTGGATTTTTGCGTTATTCTGTAGATCCATATCTATATATTTCCATACATTATTTATGTATACCTGCAAATACAGTGTTTGTATGTCTTATTCAGTTGATTAATACCTGCAATGCTGTTTCCATGTATTTATTTGATCTATACTTGCAATGCTACGTTTCATATACTACTGTATACCTGCAAATACAGGATTTGTATGTCTGATTCTGTTTATTTGATATATATCTTCAGTGCTGAGATCACAAGTGAATTTCAGTTGATCTATCCATGCAAAGCTTGGTTTGTGTGTTAATGTGTTGATCTATACCTGCTATCGGCAACTGGGGCTAATATTAATATATATGGGCAGCAGGGGCAAAAACACTAAGGGGGGTATAAACGACAATGCAGTGTGAAAAATCCATCCTGATTCAGACGTCTGTGACGTGGATTGTGTCCTGCTGTTTGTGTGTTTTTGGTTATCAGTGTAGCAGAGCCTGTCCTCGGGTGTGTGTGTATAGGTGTTGGTGTGGCAGAGCCTGTCCTGGTGTGTGTTTAGTTGTCAGTGTGGCAGAGCCTGTCCTAGGGTGTGTGTTTGGGTGTCAGTGTGTCAGAGCCTGTCTGTGTGTGTGTGTGTGTGTTTGGATGTGGGTGTGGAAGAGCCTGCCCTGATGTGTGTGTTCAGTTGTCAGTGTGGCAGAGCCTGTCCTTGTGTGTGTGTGTGTGTTTGGATGTGGCAAAGCCTGTCCTGATGTGTGTGGGTGTCTGTGTGGCAGAGCCTGTCCTGGTGTGTGTGTGTGTTTGGATGTGGGTGTGGCAGAGCCTGTCCTGATGTGTGTGGGTGTCTGTGTGGCAGAGCCTGTCCTGGTGTGTGTGTGTGTATGTTTGGTTGTCGGTGTCGCAGAGCCTGTCCTGGTATGTGTGTGTCTGAGTGTTGGTGTGACAGAGCCTGTGTTGGTGTGTGTGTCTGAGTGTTGGTGTGACAGAGCCTGTGTTGGTGTGTGTGTCTGGGTGTCAGTGTGTCAGAGCCTGTCCTGGTGTGTGTGTGTGTTTGGATGTGGGTGTGGCAGAGCCTGTCCTGGTGTGTGTGTATGTTTGGTTGTCGGTGTCGCAGAGCCTGTCCTGGTGTGTGTGTCTGAGTGTTGGTGTGACAGAGCCTGTGTTGGTGTGTGTGTCTGGGTGTTGGTGTGACAGAGCCTGTGTTGGTGTGTGTGTCTGGGTGTTGGTGTGACAGAGCCTGTGTTGGTGTGTGTGTCTGGGTGTTGGTGTGACAGAGCCTGTCCTGGTGTGTGTGTGTGTGTGTTTGGATGTGGGTGTGACAGAGCCTGTCCTGGTGTGTGCGTCTGGGTGTCGGTGTGACAGAGCCTGTGTTGGTGTGTGTGTGTTTTTGGTTGTCGGTGTGGCAGAGCCTGTCCTGGTGTGTGTGTCTGGGTGTCTGTGTGGCAGAGCCTGTCCTGGTGTGTGTGTGTTTTTGGTTGTCGGTGTGGCAGAGCCTGTCCTGGTGTGTGTGTCTGGGTGTTGGTGTGACAGAGCCTGTCCTGGTGTGTGTGTCTGGGTGTTGGTGTGACAGAGCCTGTCCTGGTGTGTGTGTCTGGGTGTCGGTGTGGCAGAGCCTGTCCTGGTGTGTGTGTCTGGGTGTTGGTGTGACAGAGCCTGTCCTGGTGTGTGTGTCTGGGTGTTGGTGTGACAGAGCCTGTCCTGGTGTGTGTGTCTGGGTGTTGGTGTGACAGAGCCTGTGTTGGTGTGTGCGTCTGGGTGTCGGTGTGACAGAGCCTGTGTTGGTGTGTGCGTCTGGGTGTCGGTGTGACAGAGCCTGTGTTGGTGTGTGCGTCTGGGTGTCGGTGTGACAGAGCCTGTGTTGGTGTGTGTGTCTGGGTGTCGGTGTGGCAGAGCCTGTCCTGGTGTGTGCGTCTGGGTGTCGGTGTGACAGAGCCTGTCCTGGTGTGTGTGTCTGGGTGTCGGTGTGACAGAGCCTGTGTTGGTGTGTGCGTCTGGGTGTCGGTGTGACAGAGCCTGTGTTGGTGTGTGCGTCTGGGTGTCGGTGTGACAGAGCCTGTGTTGGTGTGTGTGTGTTTGGTCATCTGTTCCTGGCACTTAACTTACAGTAGGAATTATTTAATTTATATTTATCCAGAGATAAAATGCCCTCCTGAAGTTGTAGTGACTTCAGGGGACAAAATGTTCAAGGCCCTGAAATCATTTAGTGGAAAAGTTATTTATTGTGTTATAATATTTATTTCAAGGATTAGTTGCACTCAATTGTGGCTTCAGGCTTCCCATGTTGAATGATCAAGTATTATTTTAGCCCAATAACAAAAGTATAATTCCATAGCACATTATTTTTGGAAATTATGAATGCCCCCCCAGTTTGAATGTGATATCTTGTGTGCCCCCCCTATATATTGTTTCTAGAGTCGCCACTGATTCAAACTACTCACAGAAATCCTGGCAGAAAACCTACCTATACATGGGATAGAGGAATGGAACAGCCTCCCAGCAGAAGTGGTAGAGGGTAATACAGTGAGGGTATTAAACATGCATGGGATAGGCATACGGCTCCTGAATCTAAGACGAGACCAACGACTGATTAAGGAGAAAACGGGCGACTAGACGGGGGCCGACGGGGGCCGGTCTGCAGGCGGGTTCTATGTTTATAGATGTATACTAAATAGGCACCCCTACATGTTGGCTGTTACCACCCTGACCGGCTCCTTCCTCTCTCCCTCCTTGTTTTTCTCCTTACATATCTTTTTAAGTCTTTCGCAAATTTTATTGAGCAGAACCCGGAATTCCGGCACATTTCCCGTTCCCGCTGCGAGCCGCGTCCTGCGGGGGGCCGAACGCCGCGGGCCGATGAATGATTTCTCTAATAGATGAGAATGGAACAGAAGAGCCTTTGTCGCTTCCATAAAATTCCCAAATCCTCCTTTGTTGGGCGGTCGGGGGGCGTTTGGGGGGCTCTGGCATCGCGCAGGTTCTTGTACTGGTGCCCTAATCGTGCAAATCAGAGAGGGGAGTAGAGTCAGGGATTATGAAATAACGTCTATACCGGCTTTATGAAGGGGCCGCTCGGGCCATTGAGGCCGTGGTGACAGCTGAGAGGTCCCTTTAAATTTAAATGGCGTCCCCCCCCTTGCAAATACATGGGGGTAATTCTAATCGATTCCCCCCTTTATGCATTTGCCCCCTGTTTGTTTGTGACCTCGTGTCGCCATGGTTATTGGTTATAATGGGGGTCTTTACCTGTCGCTGATTGGCTGCTTTACCTCTCAGAGTTGTGTTTCTTAATTTAAAAATAAATATAAAATGGTTTAAAATAAAGTTACAAAAAAATCTCCAATTATCTAATTATTAATCCAAAGGCGAGGGCTGAATTCGGACCGTAATTCGGGATCGGTACGTGATCACGTTAATTATCTTGGGGTAAATTTAGGGTCTTTTTATATACGGCGTGGTGAGTGACCCTTATGTAACATTTGTAGCGGCAGGAATGTCCCACAGAGCTTGCACTCTAACACTGTTTGTTTTTTTTAGCAGCTCTATGGTGTAGAATTCTATAATAAGGAATTCACCCCGCGGTACCCCCAGGACCAGGTATTTATTATTATTATTTATATAGTGCCGTCATAGTCCGTAGCGCTGTACAATATACGTTAATAAGTGAGGTGTATCACGCTGTGCGGTAACATGCGCAGCCTGCAAACATGTGAATATAATGGGCATTGTGTTTCGGGTCGCGGCGCTCCGGGTCGCGCTGGGTCACAAAATCAGTGCTATAAAGGAAAATAGAATTCATGCCTCCCGACTGCAGCTGCCCTTCATTGGTTGACGCCAGGGGAGCTCCCTGCCGGCGACCAATAGAGTCGCTCGTACGGACCTTTAACCCCTTCGATGCTACGAAGACAAGGTAGGCTAGAGGCAGCGACTTGTATGGGACAAAAGCATGGATTTCTGTAAATCCCAGAGTAGTTGTGGCCCCCAGGGGCCTGGAGTTTCACACCCCCGATGTAATCTGAAATATATAAAATAAATAAACCTGGAAGCTCTCACGGTTTTTGCCCCAGTCTCAGGATGAAGGGGCAGATTATCAGCGCCATGCAGTCTGGATCTGACTCCTTCCTGCCCCCCTCCCCCGCTGAGATCATATATACGACCCCCAGTTAATGCTTTTACTTCCAGAATGTTACGGTTGATCTCCCTGCTTGAACACAGGTGACTCCATTAAGTGTATCTTTACATGATGAGTACTCAAGTTTCCATGATGACCGGTATTACAGCCATTTGGGTAACACGTTTGGTGAGTCACTGCATAGAATCTTCATGATGGGTTATGAAAGGGTTAATATTTAAAGAGTCCCAGGGGCAGCTCATTTAGAACGTTCCCAGGTCTGGGGTAAATGGGGGGTTCCTGCCCCCGGGCCGTAGCCCCAGATACTCTCACATACAGTTAATGTTGGAACAATTGGCTGTATTAACAATGTAAAGGATGCGCCGCCACTCAATAGAACATACAGTTACTTAAAGCGTCCTGCTTTACATCAGGTAATTGCACAAAACTGGGTACCGCCATATAATTCCACAGCGAGGGGCTAAATTATAAAAATGAGACGTCTTCTGATGTAACATAAGATTGGGTCGTAAAAATGTCGGTTTTAGCCATAGAAACCCAGAACCTGCTGGCAGATCGGCCCCCGGCGGCCCCCGTCTAGTCGCCCGTTTCTCCTGCTGTAAAGACTCAAACCTTAATCAGTCGTTGGTCTCGTCTTAGATTCAGGAGCCGTATGTCTACCCCATGCATGTTTAATACCCTCACCGTATTACCCTCTACCACTTCTGCTGGAGTCTGCTCCACTTATCTACCACCCTCTCAGTAAAATAAAAAGCCAAGCGCTTTGGCCAGAAATGTCAGGACTTTGCTCAGCAGGTACTTTGATCTTTCGTCGCTTGTTACTCTGTAGCAGTTTGTAGAATTTGTGTCATTTCCAAGTCTGGCCTCTAGAGGGAGCTGAATAACCGGATAACCGGAGGCTGCTGGGATCTGCGGGGTTGAGGCCGGATCATCGCTCCCGTGTGATGAAGATGTTTCCGTGTGATGAAGATGTTTCCGTGTGATGAAGATGTTCCCGTGTGATGAAGATGTTCCCGTGTGATGAAGATGTTCCCGTGTGATGAAGATGTTTCCGTGTGATGAAGATGTTCCCGTGTGATGAAGATGTTTCCGTGTGATGAAGATGTTCCCGTGTGATGAAGATGTTCCCGTGTGATGAAGATGTTCCCGTGTGATGAAGATGTTCCCGTGTGATGAAGATGTTCCCGTGTGATGATGCAGCGTACGGTACTTTTGCATGTGAAATAAGAACATTCAGGGCCAGATAACCTGCCTCCCAACCAATGCTCCATCTCATTTCTCTTGTGCAAAAAGTTTCACAGAGCAAAAATTGTGTGCGCTCGATATCCGCGCCGCATAAAGTTTCAAAAAAAATAAGATTTTTTTCTTTTTTTGGGAAAAACTGTTGTGCGCACAATTTTTGGACGTGTGCGCTCTCTAAAAAAAACCACACAACACAGTGCAGCTCACGATGGAGATAACGAGGTTAACTGAAACACCACCTATACCTCAAGTGGAATCAACATATGGAAAAATACTAAAACAATCGTATGAGTCCTCAGTAAACACAACGACGTTTGGAAATAGCAGCTTAGGGAAATAAGAAAAATCTAGAAATAAATGTGACCGTATAAAAAACACTTTTAATAAAATCACAACTGTCAGTCTAAGAAACCACAGGAGCTCCCTGCCGGCGACCAATAGAGTCGCTCGTACGGACCTTTAACTCCTGGCGCGATCCTACGGATTCCCGTTAACCCCTTCGATGCTACGAAGACAAGGTAGGCTAGAGGCAGCGACTTGTATGGGACAAAAGGATGGATTTCTGTAAATCCCAGAGTAGTTGTGGCCCCCGGGGGCCTGGAGTTTCACACCCCCGATGTAATCTGAAATATATAAAATAAATAAACCTGGAAGCTCTCATGGTTTTTGCCCCAATCTCAGGATGAAGGGGCAGATTATCAGCACCATGCAGTCTGGATCTGACTCCTTCCTGCCCCCCCCCTGCTGAGATCATATATACGACCCCCAGTTAATGCTTTTACTTCCAGAATGTTACGGTTGATCTCCCTGCTTGAACACAGGTGACTCCATTAAGTGTATCTTTACATTTGGTAAAATCTGTACGTTTGGTGAGTCACTGCATAGAATCTTCATGATGGGTTATGAAAGGGTTAATATTTGAAGAGTCCCAGGGGCAGCTCATTTAGAACGTTCCCAGGTCTGGGGTAAATGGGGGGTTCCTGCCCCGGGGGCCGTAGCCCCAGATACTCTCACATACAGTTAATGTTGGAACAATTGGCTGTATTAACAATGTAAAGGATGCGCCGCCACTCAATAGAACATACAGTTACTTAAAGCGTCCTGCTTTACATCAGGTAATTGCACAAAACTGGGTACCGCCATATAATTCCACAGCGAGGGGCTAAATTATAAAAATGAGACGTCTTCTGATGTAACATAAGATTGGGTCGTAAAAATGTCGGTTTTAGCCATAGAAACCCAGAACCTGCTGGCAGATCGGCCCCTGTGGACAGACTCAGTTGCTTAATTGACCAGAAAAAAAGAAATACCAAAAAATATATATAATAAAACATATAATAATATAACGCTCCTGATCCATATTATATCAATAGTACCCGGTTCAGGCTTAATGAGTATAAAGTCCCATATAAGAAAAACCGATAAAAAATTGGATCCAACTAAAAACTTTGTAGCAATTGTCCTGCAACATAGATTTCTATCAACGGGGTTTCAGCACTGAATACTTCAAAACATGGCGCTGATGGTAAAAGATCTGCAGAAAGATTGCCCTCAAGCATTGAGTACGGGGCGGATCCCTTGGGGTAGGCGGTAAGCGCTGTGTCTTCATAGAATCGCTGGCCGCTGCCTTATTGGATCATAAAAGGTGGTCCGCCGTGGTCCGCCGCACCGCTCACCATCTGATGTTAGACCGGATCTTTGTCGCTAGCAGATCTTTTCCAACTGGGAGATACGGCTCTGGATGGAAGGTAGCCTCTCACACCGGCGAGCGCACCGGCAATCACCGGCGAGCGCACCGGCAATCAACGGCGTCTGACGTAGCAGTCAGATGATATCCGTCCGTTGTTAACTGTATGAGGGACGTTCCGGCCGATATCGCAAACACAGACCAACTCAGTGATGGTATCCGCTGGGTATCCGCAGTCAATCAGCATACAGGCAAAAAGTGCAAATTGTGCCTCCCAAACTTCCACAGTTGCTGCCGGCTTAGCGGCCAGTGTCTGAACAGAGTGCTTAACCACAAGCCAAACGCGTTCCGGGTGTAGTAGTTGTTAGCGCAGCCCCCTTCCTCAGTGGCTGTGGTATTTTGTGGTATTTTGTGGTTTTTCTTTTTTTCTGGTCAGTTAAGCAGCTGAGTCTGGCCACAAGGGCCCTGTGCTTTCTTAGACTGACAGTTGTGATTTTATTAAAAGTGGTTTTTATACCGCTCTCTAAAAAAGCTATGTGCGCACGCACAAGCGCACAGCTTAGAGGGAACGCTGCTCCCAACTGTCCCGCTTTGCGTGAGACAGTCCTGATTTTTCAGAGGTAGAGCTCGCTGGGACAGCTGGATTCTGGACCGCAATCTCACGGCTCTGATTTCATTCAATACCCCCCAACTCCTACCCCGGGAATCGGGATATCAGGGAGCGGAGCGTGCGCAGAATGAAATTGGGGTCCCGAATGCCGCTGTCCCACCGAGCCGTGCCTCTGGTCCCCTCCACGGGATCCGCTGGAGGTTTTTTCACTTGAAATATTAGACATTTTTGGTAATTTGGATTTGCTTTGACTTCTCCGCTGGGTCCCGCGGGACATTGAGAGAGATTTCCGACCGTGCCAGAGGACTCAAACATTGTGGCCCTCGCGGACTGGACCCCGGAGTAACAGGTAAAAAGCCGGCAGAGCAGCTGGACGGAGACCACCAGTCATCCTCCGGAGCCGATTCATTACTTCAAAGTTTCTTTTAAATCCCCTCAAAAGAAAAGGGCTTTTGTGTCGCCTGATTCCAGCGTTTATTGCCCCGGCGCTGAGAGACCAAAGAGGTTTATCGTCCGAACGGGAAAAAAAAAATAGGACTTTTCATCGCCGTCAGATTTCAGGAGTTAAAGGATGAGGAATTCACCCAAAAACCATTCCCGGGGTAAATCGCATAATAAATATCCGTCCAGGTGTGAGGGAGACGCCTCAAAGAGGAGCCCCCGAAATCCCGCGGCCCCTCGACTGTCTAAAGCGCCTTTTCTCGTCAAACACAAAACCACCAAATCCTCACCTCTGTCCAATGTTTGTTTACCTTCACGGCAGGTTGGCGTTTCCCTTTTTTTGATCGTTAGATGTTTTCACGCCTCGAAGCTGGAAATCCATAGAATTAACGCTCAATGAGTCGATAGAATTCTGAGCGCTCTCTGTCTAGACCTTTTCTGAAACCGCGCGGCCCCCGGCACTCAGCCGGCACTCAGCCGGCACTCAGCCGGCACTCAGCTGTAACGTTACAAGACGCCAGCGTGGTTAGAATCGGGGACTGAATGTTTACCGACATCAAACTGCGGCCGGTGACTCTTACTGTCCGGTATTTCCCTGAGCTCGGCGGATGGCATTGCTTGGCAGAGAAGGTTTTAAGCCATCAGTGGAGGGCATGAGCAGGATCCAGTACCGGGTATGTTTTATTGTGGCTCTTAAAGCACGTGTTTCTGCGGTACTTGCATGTAAATGGCTCCATTTTCTGAATGAACAGCTTGGTGGCCGGGTTCCATGTCTTTGGGTCCGCTTGGTGGCCGGGTTCCATGTCTTTGGGTCAGCTTCGTGGCCGGGTTCCATGTCTGTTGGCCAGCTTGGTGGCCGGGTTCCATGTCTTTGGATCAGCTTCGTGGCCGGGTTCCATGTCTTTGGGTCAGCTTGGTGGCCGGGTTCCATGTCTTTGGGTCAGCTTCGTGGCCGGGTTCCATGTCTGTTGGCCAGCTTGGTGACCGGGTTCCATGTCTTTGGGTCAGCTTCGTGGCCGGGTTCCATGTCTGTTGGCCAGCTTGGTGACCGGGTTCCATGTCTTTGGGTCAGCTTCGTGGCCGGGTTCCATGTCTGTTGGCCAGCTTGGTGACACAGTTCCATGTTTTATAGATTGATCAAGGAGGATACAATGTGTTTTGTGGCCAGCTTTGACCTTGATTCACATCCAGTTCTTCCACTAAAAACCCATAAAGAAATGATTGTTTTTTCTCCCCAAGATGGATAAAAGTGTTTCGTTCATCAAAACGTCACAAATGGATAAAAGCGTTGATGCAGGAATGGGTTCTGCTCACTCACAAAATGAATGGAAAGACTTTGGGGAAACTTAGAACCTAGAAGTTTCTGTGTCCCCAGCCGACAGCCAGCGGTACCGGGCGGCAGAGCCGGACACCAACGACTACAGTGAGGGATCAGCTCCTCCCCTTCCTTCTCCCCCCCATAAAGCCGGGATTCCTGCTCCCCCCAGCGCAGATCGTGTGATTTCATTACTTTGTAACCTTTCTTACGGTTCGTATTTTTTGAAAACGTCTCGTTATCTCGGATTTTCTCTTCTGAGCCGAACATCAAACACTCGATGAGTTTAAAGAACATTCTTTCAGCGCATTCTAGACCTTTTATCGTAATTTATATCTCCATCCAGTAACGTTCCCAGCAGGCCCCTTCCCATCTGGTTGCTACAATTAAAGGTGCTGTTCCACTTCCGCAGTTTTTTCCCACCTTTCCTAAATCCTGAAATTATTATATATACTCCTCCTGTATCCACGGTAACTAAATTCCGTGTTTTAAAACTCCGTCCTGGTTTTCTGTCAAAAATCTTTTTCGGTCGTTCCCTCTGCTCTGCGCTGGCTGCCCGTCGGACTCTGATATTACAGAAGGAGCGTTTGCTTAAAGGTCCGTTAGTTTAAAGGGGTCTGGGAGAGGTTGCTGGAGGTCAGATCACGTGATACGTAGAGGAGGAGCTATGGGCGAATGACGGGACTCTGTTTCTAAGCAGCAGCTCCAGTATCTCAGTGAATGCGGGTTTTTTTTCAGTGACGGAGCATTGAGGAGCAAAATGAAATGTCAGTTTCTGTTACTTTGCAATAGTCAGACGTGGAGGAGGGCAGCTGCTGCACCAGGGCTGCATCTTCAGTGCCAGTTGAGAGTACTTTAATAAGCATTCTTCTGTGGTGGGGCCGTTGGGGCCGGTATTGGCCTGCGTTGTATTTTGCAGCGAGCGGATGCGTGAGGCAGCGGAGTGGATCGCCCGGTGATGGAGGCGGGATCAGGGGCGCCGTTATACGGGACGCCGTTTACTGTTACCCGTCTAGACCCTCCTTATCTCAGGATGCGTTCCTTCCCTGAGGGCCGTGCTTGGACATGTACCCTGCTGGCTCGGCAGGATGTCTTTATGAGGGTGAGGAATACCAGCGTGGGGTGTGACGGAGGGGAACCTGCGCAGACCTGGACGCTGGGTGTCAACAGAGTGATAAGAGTTGGAGCCGGGACATGAATAGATTAAAACTGAGCTTTCCTGGATTTATCCTTTCTATGGATTTATTCCCCAAAACGGGTTTCTGCACATAATAAATTCACTTCCATTTTCCATCTTCTTGGGTTTTCATCCTTGGTTTATTTTTTTTCATAATTAGGAGAATTTGCCCCAACTCTTTGGCTTTTGGCCGTTTCATCTCCCTGACTTCACTTTACATAATGAAGGGCTGAGCCTAGTGAGCTCCAGCTGCAAGAATGGCCTGGATGGCCCTGTATAAAGCATATTTAAATCAGCGGGATTGATCCATACATTATGCAGGGCCAGCTCAGCCGTTCTCGCAGAGAAGTTCGCCCGGGACTGCCCGTTATAATGCATAACCTGATATTTTATTCTGAATGAGGGTGCCTCGGACCCCTGCGCCGTTTGTACCGACAGGTCATGGAAGGGTAAATCCTGGACCCTGCTTTTAGGGGTGAGAGTACTGAGAGCAGCCAAATAAGTAATGGCCGTGCATTACTTAACCCTATGTTCCAGCATAATCAGAACCTGCCGGCAGATCGGCCCCCGGCGGCCCCCATCTAGTCGCCTGTTTCTCCTGCTATAACGACTCGAACCTTAATCAGTCGTTGGTCTCGTCTTAGATTCAGGAGCCGTATGTCTATCCCACGCATGTTTAATCCCCTCACTGTATTACCCTCTACCACTTCTGCCGGGAGGCTGTTCTGCTTATCCACCACCCTCTCCATAAAGTAAAACTTCCTTCCATTCTATCTGTCTCTGTCCTCTAGTGTTAGATCCTTCCCTGTTTAGTTTTAATTCACCCTGTTCTGTTATTGAGAGACAATTAATTAAAACTCTCTTCCTCCCCGTTTTTTGTCCTTTTCGCTGTATTTTCCTGTTAATTTGAAAGGTTTTTGTTCATTTTGCGTTCTGTTTTCCGTTTTTTTGATCTCTCGCGGGCTGGAACCTGTTTTCTCTACGCACGGAAGGTGTTTGTTCTCCGCCATGCGTGGCTTTTGTGGCTTCATTGATTCTTTACAAACATTCTAATAAAATTTGTGTGGAATTTTGCCTTTTTTGGTTTGTTTTGAATCTTCAAAGAGTCCCCCCCCCTTCCCTTCACCTGCAGTTTGTTCTCCCACCTCTTTTGATCTTTGCCTTTTGTGGCTCGTCGTTCTTTGATTGCAGTAACGATGAGGCTTCTACTGCGTTGTCAGCGATAATGGAAACCCTTCAATAAATCGCTCGGCCGTTTAGCCCCCGGCTTGGACACCGATTATTGATTTTCCCCAACTGACTCCCCAAGCGTTTCATGCCTAATCTATAAAACTAGAAAACTTCAAATATACAATTTGTGTTATTTTTCTGATGTATTTTCCAGATCTACTGTCCTAGATTCTGATGACGTCACACATTTTAGGGAGCCGGTGACATCAGAGTTCTGTAAGCTGTCTCAGCGCTCTCAGCTGTCTCTCTCTCTCTTCATTTGTCCGTCTCTCGTGTTTTTTCCCCTTTTTCATCTCTTTTTCGGTGCGTTTAGTTACAATCATTTTGTAGCGCCTCAAATATCTGATTCCAGCAGCTGCTATGATGTCATCAAAATCCAGAAAGTAGAACTCCCCCTTTCTTTCCTCATTGAGGTGTCGTATACAGAAATCCTGAATGTATGGCGGATGATGGGCCTTGAAGTCTGTGCCATGCGCACCTGGTTGGGCTTTACATGAATACCTGTGAACCTCAAAAATTTACCCTTAACAAGGATTTTACATTATAACGCACAATGCGAGTTTATTTATCATAAACGTAACCAGGGCTGATGGAAACACTTATTTGATACATAAGAGGGGCATCAGGGGAGGAAAAAGGGGCATCAGGGGAGGAAAGAGGGGCATCAGGGATGAGAGGGACATCAGGGGAGAAGAAGGGGGCATCCGGGAGGGCCATTTTGCGTTTAATTGATGCTCAGGTATATTTCAGTTTTGTGCGGAACCAGCTTGGTCAGTGGAATCCATTTCTGGGGAGGAATAACTATTTCAAGCACCATTTTTTCAATTTTCCTAATTATAAGACGAGACCAGGATATTAACCTCCCGCACTTAGAGTTCATGCAACACGGAACAGGATGAGAGGGCCGGGGCATTAAAATCCCAAACGCTGCCCCCCAACACACCCCGGTCTGTAATTATCTGATCCTTTTATCTTGGGTCAGCTGATTACAGACTTTCCGGCTAATAATCCATTCCCCCCCCCGGTTAATGATCCGCTGGGCGTGCCGGACGTGAGACTCCCAGAGGGCAGCAAATGTGGCCAAATATCCGTGTTTTCCACCTGCCCCCCCATGGAGCTACAAGAATGGGGGGGATGAAATATCTCTGCGTTTATTTATATGGGAAGATGAAACAATATAAGCTAT
Organism: Sceloporus occidentalis; assembly: GCA_023333645.1. NCBI lineage: Eukaryota > Metazoa > Chordata > Lepidosauria > Squamata > Phrynosomatidae > Sceloporus > Sceloporus occidentalis. The sequence continues at coordinate 1,337,528 of JALMGF010000212.1, forward strand.
ATAAAAAAAAATATAAAGTCAGGAAAATCTGATGGTCGGGCAGAGGGTGATTATGGAAGAAAAAGGAGAGAAAATAAAGGAAAGAAAGAGACAAGAGAGAGAGGAGGGAGTGATGGGGTTCAGTCGGAGGAGGAACCCCGTAGGAGAGACCGTGAGAGAGGAGTAAGGATAAGGCAGAGAGACACAGAGTGTGCTGAGAAAGAAAATACGAGTCAGCAAACCTATGGAGAGAAAAAAATGATATAATAGACATGTAGTCTCAAAAGCTTGCAATCTATTATACATCAATTAGTCCATAAAGGTTTATTTATTAAAGGAGTTGTGAGTGAGTGAGGAAATCCCGCTTCACGTTACCCCAAACAGCTGAAGCCTCAGGGGACCTCGGGGGTCACAGGTCGGCAATGACATGCGTCCGTCACACTCCTCTCAGACGGTCCGGTGCCGAGCACACTGCCGTGCACCATGCGCGGACGCCGCGCCGGGCGACCTGGAATGTTGATGGCCTCAGGTGAAGCGATGGCTCCGCTTTACTGTCCGGGGAGGAATCCGGAATATTTCAAACCTCAAAGGAATGGATGAAGCTTTTCCAAGACCCGATGCTTTGTACCAAGTGATTTACAGCCTCGTAAAAAAACAAGTTTACAGGAAATAAGGCTGCGCGCCGGCATTATTATTTACTGGCGTATATCACCCTCCTCTACCGTGGCGCTGCACAATGGGATCAAAGACCACCTTAACAATGACGATATGAGCTTCTGCGCCCTTTACTGTCTAGAGGATCCCCGCATTACGGGACAATCATGTCTTCACTTTAGATATAGAGGCAAAGGTGATCATTGTTGACCTTATTTGCATGCGCCTACCCAGAATCCCTTGTGGTTGTGAAAGCACCATGAGATTTCTGAGGGAAAAGCAAGCCTTCTGGCTTGTCTGGTGTCTGTAGATGATTGTTTAATAATCCTTCTACTACCCCTTAAATTTTAGTGAAGGGTTTCCATCACCTTTTACCCACCATAACTTATGTAATGATATTTCTTTAAAAAATACATATATATATTTAAGAAATATTTCACGAGGATGAAAAAGACAACAATTTCTCTTATTTTCAGTTCGTATTAATGTTAAACAATTAAAGATACAGGAATTAGATAAAATGGAATGTTAAGAATGATTGTTTTCCAAACCCAAATAAAAGGTCCTGAATTATTGTTATTATTGTTATTATTATTGTTGTTGTTGTTGTTGTTGTTGTTATTATTATTATTGTTATTATTATTATATAGCAGAGCTTTTTACAGTCCATACATTCAAAGGGTAAAATTAGAAGATTAATGTTGATAAATGTAAAGTAATGCACTTGGGATGAAAATATAAATAATATAAATAATATAAATAATATAGCATTGAGGACCCTGTGCTGGCGACAGTTCTGGAGACCCCCATCTGCTGCAGGATATTTACATTCTGGAGAGAGTTCCAAAGAGGCGACTAAAATGGGGAACGGTCTGCAGGAAAAAAATGATCAGAAAAGGTGAGGGGTCTCAATACGTCCGGCTTGGGGGAGAGAAGTGAGGGAGGGGGGACAGGTGAGACATTTAAATACATAAAGGGATTTAATAATGGACGGGAGGGAAGTTTATTTCAAAGGAGGAGAAAAAAAAGAGACTGGAATCTAACACTAGAGGCTCAGAGGCTGAGATGGAATGAAAGGAAGTTTTACTTTACTGAGAGGGTGGTAGACAAGTGGAACAGCCTCCCAGCAGAAGTGGTAAAAGGGTAATACGGTGAGGGTATTAAACATTCATGGGATAGGCAGATGGCTCCTGAATCTAAGACGAGACCGACGACTGATTGAGACTGATTAGACGGTCCAACGAGGGCTGATCTACCTGCGGCTTTTGTGTTTCAAAACTAGAACTGACAGACTAAGACGAACCGAGATATTAGGTAAAGAGGACTCGGCTCACAGGCTGACAATCTGACTTCTCTCCTTTGCGCTGCTCGTGATCCAGCAGATATTCAGCTCCTTTCCAGCTCACATTTTAAAACCCCTTCAATTCCAGTTCTTTTCTTTCTCCCAGCGTGAAGTGGAGGGGGGGGGGGGCAGAGGGGTATAGGGGGGCATTTCCTTTCCAGGCCAAAGAGCGTGACTCATAAAGCCGGGATTATCCTCACTCCCGGGGGTAAAACGAGTTTTCACACACATAACACGTAGCATTCCGTCTGAGCTTCATCAGGGCGGTCATTTATTATTATTAATTATTATTATTATTTTTTATTATTATTATTTTTTATTATTATTTTTATTTGTATTATTATTACTATTTTTTTTATTCTTATTATTATTTATTACGATTATCATCTTCTATTCCCTAAAGCTCCAACAAGTCCCTACAATCAAAGGGTCTGACGGAGGTAGGACGACCTGATACATTAGGTAAAGAGGGCATTCGTTTGAAAGAAGTGACTTAAAATATAACCAAGGAGTGTTTATCGATGGTTTTTTTGGGGTCATTTTGTGTGTTTTGTTTTTTTAAATTCTTATTTCGAAATCTAACAATTTTGTTGCAATCGTTGGGATTTCTTTAATCATCAAAACCCCTCCAGAATAGGTTCAGTAATTTGGTTGGAGGCTCCTTTACTATAGAAATATTTGTCGGCTTTAAGGGCTCAATAGTTATATACATTATACAGGGGCTGATCACTGATTTATATATACATTATACAGGGCCGGTCACTGATTTATCTATACATTATACAGAGGCCGGCTCGCTGATTTATCTATACATTATACAGGGGTCGGTCACTGATTTATCTATACATTATACAGGGGTCGGTCACTGATTTATCTATACACTATACAGGGGACGTTCACTGATTTATCTATACATTATACAGGGGGCCGGTCACTGATTTATCTATACACTATACAGGGGCCGGCTCGTTGATTTATCTATACATTATACAGGGGCCAGTCACTGATTTATCTATACATTATACAGGGGTCGGTCACTGATTTATCTATACATTATACAGGGGTCGGTCACTGATTTATCTATACACTATACAGGGGATGGTCACTGATTTATCTATACATTATACAGGGGGCCGGTCACTGATTTATCTATACACTATACAGGGGCCGGCTCGTTGATTTATCTATACATTATACAGGGGCCAGTCACTGATTTATCTATACATTATACAGGGGCCGGTCACTGATTTATCTATACATTATACAGGGTGAAGTCAGAGAAGCTCCCTGGGGTTGACCCTTTATAATATATGGTGAAGACAGGGGGAAGGGCCAGATGTTTTGTCCCTTTATAGTCTGTATCGGTTGCCCTCACACCCCAGGAGCTTCCCGTCCCTCCTCGTGCACCTGGACACCTGAGTGTTGTAAAGTGATCCCTCCCCCCCCCCTCCTAACCCCAGGCAGATCTGCAGATTCCAGCATTGGCTACGGAGGGGGCTCTCGATTCGGAGCTCGCAGACCCTACTGCTGTTTGCTCGTCCCAAACCCCACAGGTTCAATGAACTGGAAACCTCCCGGCATCTGCTGCTCCGTGTAACCCGGGGTGAGTACCGGATCTCCCTGTAACCCGGGGTGAGTACCGGATCTCCCTGTAACCCACGCTGAGTACCGGATCTCCCTGTAACCCACGCTGAGTACCGGATCTCCCTGTAACCCACGCTGAGTACCGGATCTCCCTGTAACCCGGGGTGAGTACCGGATCTCCCTGTAACCCGGGGTGAGTACCGGATCTCCCTGTAACCCACGCTGAGTACCGGATCTCCCTGTAACCCACGCCGAGTACCGGATCTCCCTGTAACCCACGCTGAGTACCGGATCTCCCTGTAACCCGGGGTGAGTACCGGATCTCCCTGTAACCCACGCTGAGTACCGGATCTCCCTGTAACCCACGCTGAGTACCGGATCTCCCTGTAACGACCGCGTTCCCCAAACCTTCACTTTGTATCTTATTGTATTTTTTACATTGTATTCCCGGGACGGAGTGCAGAGAGTAAAGTCCTCTTTCAGGGTGACGCGTATTTTTGGGGTTAAATCCCAGTATTTAGCATTTATCTCACTGATTGTGAAGATTCTGAGTCTTTGCGTCTCAGTTGGCTCTGTTTGCACTGGTTAATGATTTATGTAGCGCCGTCATATTCTGCGGCGCTGTACAATAGTAAATTCCTGTATTTCTACTGCCCAGCTGAGATGGGTGGCAGAGCAGATTAGAAATATTTTTTTAAACACAATATTTAGATTGTAAGGAAACGTTTTGATTCGTTAAAACGTTTTGCAAATGATATAACGACAGAGTTTCTCCGTGTTTAAGTCGTTCCCCTTCCCCAGTTTATTGGTTCAGGACGTGGCCCCCACTGCCCGGATCCAACAAACTTTACAACGAAGGGATCGTTTTTCATTAATTTATTAAACGATAATATTTGGTCGTCTGGGATTTCCTCTGAAATGCCCCCTGTACATCACTGAGAGGGTGGTGGATAAGTGGAGCAGCCTCCCAGCAGAAGTGGTAGATGGTAATACAGCGAGGGTATTAAACATGCATGGGATAGACATACGGCTCCTGAATCTAAGACGAGACCAACGACTGATTAAGGTTTGAGTCTTTACGGCAGGAGAAACGGGAGACTAGAGGGGGGCCGCCGGGGGCCGATCTGCCGGCAGATTCTTGGTTTCTATGTACAAAATTGCTGTTATTTTTAAATATTTTATAAACGTATTTTAATTGACAGATATTAGATATTTCACTTATATTGAACTATTTGCTGCTTTAAAAGTCACTCAAAAACATCATTTATGAAAATTCCAAACATCTTTTTATTAAAACAATTTCTTTTATATTAAGTATATAACATATTTATTTTTACACTGTGTGTATATACATTTTTTGAGTTTGTATAAATACGGATTTAATTACTTTTTGCACAACCAAAAACGATACACTTTTACCTCCAAATATTTGGTCGGTTTGTTTCCCAAAGTTTCCATTTTTTTATGGATTTTCTATAACCCTGTTGATTTTGTTTCTGGGACCCAAAAGGCTTATTTTTTTCTCTTAATGAGCCTCTCATTCTTCGTAATACAAAAAAACGTGTAATTCTATGTTTAGTCATATAGCGCCGGCAGATTCCGTGGCGCTGTTACAATAGGGAAGAGGAGAATATTTAATAACATTAACACTGCGGCAGAAGGAGGGGGGGGCTGCTCTTTGGAGCTTACAATCTATGAGGGAGAAACCCCCAGAGCGGGGCCAGAGGGGTCAATCTGCGCATATTGCCTACAAATTGTCCCCCACAAGATGGGATTGGGGGTTTATTCACTAAAACCTGAGTTTCCAGGAGAATTTCTGCTGCCTTCATTCACTTTTGCAAGGAGAGCTGCAGTGGCCCTGCATACTGTATAGATCAATATATATATATATATATATATATATATATATATCAATATTTTTACCCAGGAATCCCCCTCCCCCGGCTCACAGGTAGGGTTATAAAAGTAACGCTTATAGACCTAATTTTTTATTTATTTATTAGATGTTTTGACATTTTTACCCGTTGCGTATATTTCTGCCCAATGGCTGAGACCGAAGCGATCAAGCAAACCCCAGTGACCCCCCAGCGCGCTCCGACATTGGGGGGGGGCTGTGTTTTTAGACATTTTTCTAGCCTTTGGCGCGTTTCTGCGCTCTCACATCGTTCCCGGTGACCTTTCCAAAGCTTCCTGACCTTCATCCCTGATCGTTACCTGTGCCTGACCCCGTGCCAATCATCCTGTCTTTTTCTAAAGAGTCCTTATTGTTTTGTGTTTTCGCTTCAACACCCTCGGGCGGTTTAACCCAAAGATCACCAGAACCCCTCTGATTAGGGTGGGTTTTGCGGCCGTGGGCTACTGAGTCTTTAACCCCTTCACGATCTGGGATATCCAATATCATCTCTTCTCCCCCTGGCAGATGGTCTCAAAATCCCCCCAAAAATAGTTGTTAAGAGGTCTCAACGTGTGTCTTATGTGGCCCTGCTGCCTCTTCTGTGGGGTTCTTAATGTGCAGCGCTGTGGAATATGATGGCGCTATAAATAATAAATAATAATGATAAATAATTATTCATTGCATGTTACATTTTTTAAGGTGTCGCTGTTATATCTGCAGGTAGCCTAATATTTGCCCCAAGACCTCTTCAGCCATTTTACCCAATCCTCCCAAATTTATGGCGCTTCTGTCTTTTAATTATTCCCTTTTCTCAGATTCCTCCAGCAGATCGGCCCCCGGCGGCCCCCGTCTAGTCGCCCGTTTCTCCTGCTGTAAAGACTCAAACCTTAATCAGTCGTTGGTCTCGTCTTAGATTCAGGAGCCGTATGTCTATCCCATGCATGTTTAATACCCTCACTGTATTACCCTCTACCACTTCTGCTGGGAGAATGTTCCACTTATCTACCACCACCTCCATTTACAGAGTTACCTCTGAATTCAGCCCTGTTAACTCTGTAACTTCCATTCTCTTCTCTGAGGGGTGATAATATTGTAAGTATTTCCCGATACATTTTGTTACATGTTCCACCTGCAGCGATGCGATGTTATAACGTCTAAATTACAAAGAAAAAGTGTTTTTTATGATTGATGGATAATAGGTTTTTTTCAAGTTTGTGAATGCTGGATGAATGATGGATTACGAGGCTTTCATTATGTCTTGGATAATGGGAGTTGTACGTGGTGGGGGGGCTCGGCTCCATGTTTGTGTTTGTTAAAGGTGGGCAGGTGTTGTCTGTCTGTCTGTAACAGGTTAATGAGCTGTGACCGGGGCCTCTAGTAACGTAACCCCCCTCCGGGGTATTTAATTATTATCACAGAGACAGGAGAGGAAAGTGGTTTATTTCAGAAGTCTGTGATTACAAAAAAACTTACAGCAGAACGTCCACTTTTTTATTTGTTTTTTCAGAAATATTTCTCTGTTTTCTTTCCCCCCCGTTGTAGTTTTTGCCCCATAATATAAAGTTTTCAGGCAGCTGCATATCAGCCGTTTGTATGATTCTCGCTCTGTTATCTGATCCCCGATCTACTAACCCCCCGACTCCTTATCATACTGCCTGCGGGAAAAATTAGAATGGCTCAGTCTTAATGACCCAGCCGGACTCTCTGACTAATGAAAGTCTATGGAGGAACGGACTTCATTAGCATCGCCATAAAACATCAGCTCAGCAACGGCGGCTCCAGGTCTGCAGATAAAGGGAATTTATTGGGACAAAATGAGATAAAACGCTAAATTAATCCTGTTCACCTTTATTGCCTAAAAATAAGCATAACTCATACATTTCAGACTGCCAATAAGGGACACTTATTGATTTAGAGGCGTGGCTTGGGGCAGGGCTATTTGTGTGACTGAATGGGGCATTTATTAGAAGAAGAAGAATAATGGGGTTTATTTACCCCGTTTAATTTATAAAGCTGTTTCTATACACATTATCGGGGCTTTTAGGGCCGTAGAACCCTGCGATCCCCTCATACCCAGCAAACATTCTCACCTCCTAGAAAAGAGGGGCATCAGGGGAGAGGAGAGGGGCATCAGGGGTTTGAGTCTCAAAAGGAGACTGGACAAGCTGAACAGGGCCACTTGGCAGGTATGAATTAATGCAATCAGTGATGGGATGTTAGAGTTTATTTAAAGAAAGAATCATTTCCTTTTATTTGGGGACTAAGTGATACCGCTGTTAAGCCCCCCCCCCCCCCCCCCCCCCCGGACACGGCTTTGCGTTACCTGCTGAGCTCTCGGGAGGTTTGGCGACGGGGCAGTTGTGACGGGGCTAATATTTGCCCTGATCCTTGATGCCTCTGCCAAGGCGTACCGTATTTATACTATAATTGGGGCACTGTGGCCACGATTGTTTACAAAGTATCAACAGCGACAGTGAAAACCCACAAAGCTCCCTTTCTGCTGAGAAATAAATCCGCCCCGCGCTTTTTTATTCGAAATTGTTTTTTTAGGGGAAAAAACGGCAACTGGTTTAAAAAAAAAAAATTCTTAAAACCTGATACGAGTTATAAAGTAAATATGATGACAGCGAATGATGTTATTTTATTGATTCTTCTTGGTGTTATTATTATAAATGTTGTTTTTATTGTTGTTGTTATTATGTTGCTCTATAGTGATGTCACAATAAAGGGACAGAGTCAGAAAATGTATACTTTTTTAACTCTTTACATTCCAGCTCCTGCACCTACATATCTTCTCCTATAAATTATAGATTTGCTGAATTTACAGATTTCCTTTCAATTGAAATGAAAAATTCTCACGTATTTTGCATTATAGTGAAATGATTTTTGTGTCCCAGATCCGCTGTGAGAATGAGAATGGGAAGGAGCGTCTATCTATCCCTCGCGTTCCTCGCCTCGCAGGGTGAGTACGAGGTGTTTTCTGAATGTCCATCGATTTAATCTGCCGTTATTAGCGTGTAGAAATCTCGCGTGTCACACGCGTGTTCGGTAACGCTGTCTCATCGCGTGTCTTGCAGCGTTACGATGCCTTTCTCTTCAAGAACTCCACGTCGGTCCGGAAATTACCGCGAAAATCTCTGCAGCCGGGCAAAGTAAGGCGACGGGGGTGTAACGGCACCGGGCGCGTAAACACAGAACCTGCCGGCAGCTCGGCCCCATTCGGCCCGTCTCTATAGAATCTGCATTGTGGGCCATTAAAGGGTTAATATTTAAATCGGTTAGAGCTCCTTTCGTCTAATTCTTGGGACGCGATCATACATTGGAAGCCCGGGTTCTTCGCTATAAGGCTGTTCTGCCGCCACCGCCGCGAGTAGTCGAGGGCCGGTAATTAGCGGGACGCGCTGGCGCAGGTTGCTATGACTGCGGGGTTTTACCAGCCCCCGCCTGGGGCAAAAAAACCCAAATCTTTAAACCATAAAACATAAATTATTTTAAGTCGGAACAGGAGTCCAAGCCTCGGAAAATCATTTAAATCACGCAATAAGTCAAATCTGAGACGTCTTTTTTAACCTCGTATCTGCTGGAAAGAACTGAAACCGCATAACTTACTAGAATTAGATTTTATTTTATATATTAAGATTTTTTATAAAAACATAATTTTTGGAGTTTTTTTACATCAGTATATGTGCCGGAATCCACCAACTTCATTATGTTCTTTATAAGCTATGTGGCTTTATTTCTGTCTCTTTTTTTACCCACTTAAGAGACAAAACCTGCCAGCAGATCGGCCCCTGTCGGCCCCCGTTTAGTCGGCCGTTTCTCCTGCTGTAACGACTCAAACCTTAATCAGTCGTTGGTCTCGTCTTAGATTCAGGAGCCGTATGTCTACCCCATGCATGTTTAATACCCTCACTGTATTACCCTCTACCACTTCTGCTGGGAAGCTCTTCCACTTATCTACCACCCTCTTCCTTCCATTCCATGTCATCCTCTGACCCTCTAGTATGAGATTCTGGTCTCTTGTTGTAACTTTTCTCGTCTCTCTCTCTTTTCTCTCCCCCGGGATGGACATATCCAGATCTATCCTCTGTAAAGTACGGAAATCTTGGGGTTTTTATATTAAGGATTGTCCCGTTGTTATTGTTATTGTCCCGTTTGCCTCCTCGGCAGGGATGCGGTGCTCGGCTGCGCTCGACGTCCTTATTCTTCTGGATGGATCTAATAGTGTCGGTAAAGGAAGTTTCGAGAGATCCAAACACTTTGCGTCCCGTCTCTGCGATGTGCTGGACGTCGGGGGGAATCAGGTCAGTGAATAAAATTCTCACCCAGCAAGTGGGGGATTCTACACGTCCCACTCGTTATGTCATATGTGCCAGGTGTCCCTGTTCAGTTTATTCAGTCCCTCAATGCCCCTCTTTGCTGGGTATGAGGGGATCGCAGGGTTCTACAGCCCTAAAAGCCCCGATAATGTGTATAGAAACAGCAGGGAACGGCTTTATAAATTAAACGGGGCAAATAAACCCCATTATTCTTCTTCTAAATACACAAATAGCCCCGCCCCTAACCACACCCCCTAAAACAAAATGTACCCCCTCTTTGGCTATTTGAAGTGTCGGGGGGGGGGTCTTCACTTATATAGCGGCTATATATTTAATGAAATGTTAAAGTAAAAATAACTGTTCACTAAAACAATCATAGACCTAAAGTTACAGGGATCTGCATCCCAGCCGACGCAATTCAATTTCAGCCGCTGCTGTTTCTAGAGCCGGCGGAGACTGCGGGAAAAGCCCCCGGAAATCTCGGATATAAATAGAGTAAATGGAGACGAAGAATTAACATTCCTCGGTTAATCTGCGAGAGCGATGGGGATTCGAACGCCCGCGGAGGCCGCTTCTGCTGCAAATGGCGGCGTTCGGCGTTCTACTAATTACTGAAAGGAATTTAAGGGCGGAACGCGTGCCGTGTAAGCGCTGCCGCTGCCAAATGCCCCCATGGGGGGTACAGGGCCGGCCAAATGCCCCCACAGCAGGGTACAAATGCCCCCATTCGGGCCTCCGTAATAAAACAAAGCAGGGATCGGGACAGAGCGTTTTGTTCTGTTTTTTAATTGTAGCCCCTGATGCACCCCCTACTATGCGGTTTTTGCCCCAGTCTCAGGGTGATGGGGCAGGTTCTTGGGGTCACACAGTCTGGAACCAACTCCTATCCTATCCTACCCCCCCGCTGGGATCATATATAAGACCCTCAGTTTGTGCTTTTGCGCCGATGTTATGGTTGATATCCCTGCTTGAATGCAGGTGACTCATATGTTTCCTTAAATAATGACGAGTCAGGGTCTCCATGACGACCGGCATTAAAGTCATCCGGGTAACACATCTGGAGAATCAAGACATAGAAGCTTCATAATGGGATTTAAAGGGTTAATATTTCTCGGGGGGGGGGCGCTCATTAGGAAAGTTCCCAGGTATGCTTATAAATAAATACCATCTTCCCTGCAGCATTAGAGAAAGTCCTGGGAGCCATGATGTATTTTCATGCGCTGATGCCAGATTTGGGGGATTACGTCTAAAGAGCTATTTTGGTTCAGATTTAAATTCTTATCGTTCTTTTTGTTGCTATGGTGATAACACCGCTTCCCAAACCTTGCAGCCCTGATAACGCCCTTGCTGTGCTCTGTCGCGCAGGTCAGGGTCGGGGTCGTCCAGTACAGTTCCGCACCCCAGCTGGAGCTGCGCCTGGACTCCGGACTCAGCAGAGAAGACGTCAAAGAGAAAATCAAGGCCGTGACGTTTAAGTGAGGCCATTTCTGTCATTTATTATTGGAATAAACCCCGTTCTGCAGATCGTGCCCCGTCACCAACGCGTTCTTTTGCCTTGTTGCCCCAGGGGCGGCAGCACGGAGACCGGGCTGGCTTTGAAGTATATTTTACGGAAAGGATTCCCCGGCGGACGGAACTCCTCGGCCCCCAAAGTCCTGGTCATTCTCTCCGACGGGAAGTCCCAGGGGAGCCTCGCCGGCCCCGCCGCCCAGATCAAGGAGAGAAATATCAAAGTCTTCGCTGTGGGGGTGAAGTTTCCAAGGTAACAAACATTCGCTATTTCATGATGATGTCATAAGTGAACGGTTACACGGCCGATGACCTGATTGGATGAGATGAAATGGGTTCCCTCTATAACATATTCTAGTGCAACATTTTAAAAAAAAAATCATCTTATCGTCATAGCAACCAGCCCCAGAACGTTGCTACATTTATTTATTTATTTATTTATTTATTGCTACATTTGTAGGGGTAAGAATGGTGCAGTTGGGGGGTTTTTACCCTCATTAGGGGTTCTCAGAGATATACAGCGGGGGGTATTTTAATATATCGACCACGAGGGCGTCTCTGGGGCAAAAATGCTAAAAAGCACAATCCTAAGGTTTATTAATAAAAGTAAAAAATACAAGGTGCTCGGAACCTTCAGATATCATAAAGGGTTTAATAAAGTGCGAGATTTGGATACTGGGACGAAATGGCATGAAAAGAAAGATGGGGAAAGTGGTAGGGTAGTAGTGGGTGGCTGGAACCGTTTCCCAGTGAGAGTGGGAAGCGCCAATGCCTCCCGACCTGTGTGCCTGATTCCCGTTTATCGCCCTGTAGGTGGGAAGAGCTCCATGCTTTGGCCAGCAGTCCGTCAGAGGAACATGTCATGTTTGCTGAACACGTGGACGACGGGGTTAACGGCGTGGCCAGCACCTTGTCTAATTCCTCTCTCTGCTCCGCCGCCCCGCCAGGTACGCCTCGCCGATCGATTTAATGGCCGGAGTCCACCAATAGTCACTATTTAGGTGAAATCCAAGCGGTGTCTGGGCTGAGGTCGGAGGCAGCCTGTGGCAGATCCAGCATAATCTACTTAATGTCTTGTCCTGATATTCTTTCCTTTCTCCCTCCCCAACCCTTACCAAGTCTGCCTGAACCAGCAACTTAACAATAGGGGAGAAATAACTCAATGGGGAGGAATAATGCTGCAGAGCGGGGCGTTACGCTGGCTGCTCCCAGGGTACATACATGTTTCTCCTGCATTATTAGGCTGCGACGTCCGCTCCTTCCCGTGTACTCGCAAGACCTTGGAGACGGTGAAAGAACTGGCTGGGAATTACATGTGCTGGAGGGGCTCCCCGGGGCCGAGCAGCGTCTTCGCCGGACGCTGCCCTTTTTACAGGTGGGTTTTATTGATATGTCGCCATTTTGGGGGGGGGGGTGAATTTTTCCAAGATAGACCTGGGGGAGAGGGCCAAGCATGGAGGGACGACTAAGGGAGAAGTAGAGGGGAGAGGTCCCGGTATAGAAGCAGGACGGGGGCCGGGCTGGACGCAGGGCGAAGGATCCATAACCTCTGTCTGTTCTTTTTAAAGCTGGAAACGTTTCTTCACCAACCACCAGACCCAGTGCCACCGAACCGTCTGTCCAGGTAACGGGGGGGGGGGGGGATTATGCCAAATAACCCTGAATTTGTACGTCTCACCTACCTGAACTCTGATTTTATTGCTTTCTCATGCATGTTTAATCCCCTCGCTGTATTACCCTCTACCACCTCTGCTGGGAGGCTGTTCCACTCATCTACCACCCTCTCACTATCCAAACGTTGTGGCCGAACAATCAGAAAGAAATCGCTTTGGCATCTAATGTTCTTAGAACTTTTATTTTATGACTTCATAGATTAACAGTTCAGGTTAATCTCATAAAAAGGCAGAAGAAATGGGTTTTCCGGGCTATACTGTGAATAATGTACGTTACGGGGTTTGTGGGACTCACCGACGTTCCTTGTTCCCAGATCCCTGCGACTCCCAGCCATGCAAGAACGGCGGCTCCTGCATCCCGGAGGGACAGGACCGGTACCACTGCGTCTGCCCCGCTGGGTTTGGAGGAGAGCTGGAATGTGGTGAGTGCTCTTCACCGAGTTCACTCACTTTAAATGATAAATACGGCCCCTGAGTCAATGCGCTGCCTCCACCTGAGACGAGGCCTGTCATAGACCGGGGGTTTTAACATTTGGGGCAAGTTTCATAGATGTGTGGCCTTTTAGATACAGGGGTATTTTTGATGAGCCCGGAGGGTTTTATCTCTCGCTCCTCACAGTTTTGGCCGGAATGCTCACTTCAGTTCTTTGTCTTCAGAGCGAGTGACTAGGAACCGAGACACGTGACGGTTGTCACCACCTGGATACTTTAGTTGCTTTTCTTGATTCGGAAACAAAGTTTCTTCTGTTCTTTGTGTTTCAGCTCCGAAGCTGAGTCTGGAATGTAACATCGACCTCCTCTTCTTGGTGGACAGCTCAGACACCTCTTCTCTGGAGGGTTTCATGCGCCACAAATCCTTCCTGAAACGTTTTGTCCAAGCCGCGCTCTCCGACGACTCTCCGGTGAACGTGGGAATCGCTCAGTACAGTAACGAGGTCCGCTCCGTGGTCAAAGTCGGCGAATACCAGAACGTCTCAGAACTCCTGAAGCTCGTAGATGAAATGCGTTTTATGGGAGGCGACCTCTTCACCGGCAGAGCCCTCCGCTACGTTACACGGCAGGGGTTTAAAAGCACCCCGGCCTACGCAGACATCCGAGATGATCTTCCACGGGTCGTGGTCCTTCTCACCGGCTCCACGTCGCGAGACTCCGTTACAGAGGCTGCAGAATACGCCAGGGACCACGAGCTCTTCCTCATCGGAGTGGCAACCGACTCGTCCAAGGAAGAAACGTCCGAGATCGTAGGGAACCCTCAACAAGTTCTCACCTATTCCAGCCCTCAGCAACTGTTCAACCAGCTGCCTCTGCTTCAGAAGAAGATCTGTAGCGTCGACGTTCAAGGTATTGTTATTTCAGACACATTGTATCCGCTACATGAGCTATCCAGACTAGATAAGCCTGACTCCAGGAACTGTCCCACCAAGACTAAGCACACGACCCATGAATAATCTTATATAATCCTAATAGTAACGTCTAATGCCTCGTCTGCCCCTTCATTTTACCACCCCAAGCCCTGCCCCCAACATGCATTCCGATTATATTGGAGTCGGTTTGTCTCCTGCATGGAGAAGTCCTCCACCGCTCTCCAGCATCTGCAACGCCTTCTACATCACAAGTGCCTAAATTTACCCCAAAATCAGACGGGCGCGTTATGTATGAAGGGTAAGAAGCCATTGTCTTCCAATCATTCTCTGTTTCTTTCTATAGGTTGCCAGGGACAGCCGTTGGATCTCGTCTTCGCGTTGGACGCCTCTTCTGCGGTTGGACCGGAGAATTTTAACCGAATGAGGGACTTTGTCAAAATGGTGGCCCTCCAGTTTGACATTAACCGGGACGTCGCCCAGATAGGTCTCGTTACCTACAGCAGCCGCCCCCAGACCATTTTTGGGCTGGACGTTCATGAAAAAAGCTCAAGCCTCCTGGGCGCCGTTAATCAAGCTTCGTACGCCGGAGGATCGGCCTCCATGGGAAACGCTTTGCTGCACGTCTCCAAGGAAGTGATGACCATCCAGAAAGGAGCGCGGCCGGGGGTGAACAAGGCGGTGGTCGTCATCTCCGACGGAAAGGGGGCTGAAGATGCCGCGGTCCCTGCCCAGAAGCTGCGGGAAAATGGCGTACGGGTTTTTGCCATCGGGGTCGGAAACGTCCAGAAAAACCCTCTGCTCCGGATCACCGGCTCCAGCAAGTTCTTGACCATCGTTCCTTCTTTTGATGCTCTCGGTCACTATGACAACGACCTGGTCCAGAGCGTGTGCGAAGGTGAATATTTCTATAGGTTACATAAATTAATTGGCCACAAAGACTCCTCCCATCACCCTGGGCCGTATTTATACGTCGTGGGGTCCTGGACTGAAACGTGGGTTCTCTTTGTGCAATAGATGTTTTTATGGTTGGGGGGAATTTGGGCCATAATCTGTGATTTTTGGGACCGTTTTTATTATCTAATACACAGAGGGAGGAGAAATAATTGCGTCAATATGGGGGGCAGCACCATATAGTGAGACCCCCAGCTCTGCTAAACTGCAGCAGCAACATCAAAAAACATTGTAAATTTTATAGAATAATGAAGCAAATACTGCTTAATTTATCTTAAAACAAGCTAGAACTATTTATTAAAACTTTAGGACAATGCTTTGATTTACTGTGAGGGTGGTAGATAAGTGGAACAGCCTCCCAGCAGAGGTGATAGAGGGTAATACAGTGAGGGGATTACACATGCATGGGATAGACATACGGCTCCTGAATCTAAGACGAGACCAACGACTGCTTAAGGTTTGAGTCTTTACAGCAGGAGAAACAGGCAGACCGGATGGGGCCGATCTGCCGGAAGGTTCTATGTTTCTATTAATGGCATTTTTAAGTGAACCGCTTTAAATCATAACAAAGCCGTCACGGTGCAATAACCCTCAGTCTGTTCACCGATAGATGGAATTATAAAGTATTTATGAACGTTGCATAGCGAGGGGACCCTGCCAGCTGTGTTTAGAGACGGCTCCCTCCCCCCGCAATCAATCCTTTGCTCCCATTTCTCGGGTTTGGATTTTCTGATGGTTTCTCCGTCTTCCTGCGGACAGATCCCGGGGATCACGGAAAGAAGAGATCACAGAGAAAACCTTTAGAGTAACTTTATAGCCAAACAGACCCTCGGTGACCCCCAAACCAAAGGAAACAAAGTTACTCTGTCCATTTTCTGCTTAAAAGAGATTTAAATCCCGCGTCGGAAGAATATAGTGGATAAATGTTTCTGTTGTGAACCAAAGGGCGTAAAAACTGTTTAAATCTTATTTTCAGGCCAAACAATTAAACAATTTTTGAGGTTTGTAATTATAAAACACATTAGAAAGATTGTTAAGGCTTTTAAATAAGCGGCCAATCAGAACGCAGGAAGTTTGTTCCATCGTGTTACTGTAACGAGTGCACGGCGGTCTGCGCTCCGCGGATTCGCGTTCTGGCTCTTATCCTGAAGAAGGGAATCCCCGGCTTTACGCGGGATGCTCGGTGCTGGAACCCGTATATATTGGGCTCTTCCTCACCTGTACCGATGTGCGGCCCCGGCTGGCCCCATATGAATTAATTTGTCTTGTGTTACATTTCAGAAGCCAAATCCCCGGTGAATCTGTGCAAACCCAACCCGTGCATGAACGACGGGGAGTGCGTCCTGCGGCGCGGGAGCTACCGGTGCGAGTGCCGCGGCTGGGAGGGCCCCCACTGCGAGAACCGTGAGTGTGGCCGAGACGCTCCTTTAACCGGGGCATACGAGACAAGACCGTCTACAATATTCTAAAACACTTCATAGTTTTATTTAATGTTGTATTTTCTACATTTATTCAGATTTATATTTCCAGCTCTGGCATTCACCAAACCCAGAGCCGCGGCATTTCATGCAAATTCCCCTCCGTTTCCCATGATCCCTCAGTGCAGGCGGTATCGGAATCCTGCCTTCAGCACGAGCAGGAAGTTGGAAGCCGCTTCCTGTTCTCTCCCTCCCTTCAGCACGAGCAGGAAGTTGGAAGCCGCTTCCTGTTCTCTCCCTCCCTTCAGCACGAGCAGGAAGTTGGAAGCCGCTTCCTGTTCTCTCCCAGCGTTGTTTTAGCGGACGGTGCATCAGCCCACTGGGTGCTTTCTGGAGCCGACTCTGAGTGTTTTTGGGAGTTACTCACCCCGATCCGACTTTTTTTCACCCCCTATCATGCAATCTAGAGAATCCCCGCTAATGTATAAACACGCTGCGGGTTATTAAGGTAACTGTTATTGGCTCGGGTGTTGCAGTCGTCATGGTTTTTATATATTTTACTCTAGGAATATCGAGAGGGGACACCCCGCTACCGCTGCGCCAACAGGGAAGAAGCCGCCAGACGAGGAACTCCGGCGCTCCTCACGGAATTAAAGACGTTCTCACGGGAGGATCCTTAAGGAGGGCAACGTCCTGACCTGTCGGCAGCGAGACCCACAAATACCGACCGCTTCGCCTGTGAATAGCGGACCGGAGGCGACAGAAAAGAGATTTCATTTCGGGTCGTATTTGTGTAAAATCAGGTGACTCAAAAAACTCTTAAAAAAACTTCCACTGGAACACGAGGGGGAAAGTTACATCCACTCGCTGACATCACAATGCAAGCGATGGCCCCCTTCCTGAAATGATGTTACTGGCTGCGGATTTTTTTCAACCAAAGTGCCACATCCTCTAGGGAAGATCATTCAGGGAGGAAAAATATCCCTAGGGGTAATTTTTTATTTAAAAAAATAAAATAACATTTTTAAAAATTAAAATGTATTCACAGAGCTCAGCTCCCCAGCAAACCCACAGGCGAGTCACTTTCCCAGCGATGATATCATTATGTATCTTTAGATTGTAAGCTCTGGGTAACAGGGTCGTGCGCGTCTTCGGCTTTCCCTGCCCCCGATTATTTTTTTTCTGGGTTCAGAATTGAAGTCTTTATTCGATGAATTTAAAAATGAATAGAAGTCGCTGGGAATTTTATCGGGTCACTTTAAACCATTTCTCCCGCTTGTCCTCGGTAAGCGATTCGTTGCATTGTGTTTGGATATAATTTGACGGATTGTTTACCGTATTTACAAACATAGTTGGTGGGATTCCCACGCCGATCACGCCGAGCCGACAGCCGACCTTTGCCCTTTCCTCATGTGTATGCACAGGATATAATAAACAGCCATATCTAGAATAGTATGAAGTATGTCATGTTTAGGACCCTTCTATGTTTATTGTGTGACCCCCATATTTAAATATTCTGTATATGTGTTAATATTGTAACTAAAGCACAAGGATGACAATTTTTTACCCTTTATTTTATTTGTACCCCCAAAAAATTATATATTTCATATAATAAACCATAATATGAAATGGGTTCAGCCTCCTGCACAGTATGTTAAGTCATCACCACGGGGTCCGGGGGGGACTGGGCAGATTCTCAGAGTTTTTACCCCAATTTCTGGGTTTTGGGGTGAATGATCAGATTTCTACCACAGCCTTGGGGTGAAGGGGCAGATTCTGGGGTCACACCGTCTGGAGCCAACCCTTTCATATTCTCCTCTGAGCTAATGATATCTGAACATCCTGATTGGATGCCCTCCCTCCTACATCACAGCTGCAATCCCTGCTTTAACACAGGTGACAATAATTTTCCATAAGGGCCGTTATAAGAACCATTTAGCTGCCTCCATTAGTAAGTCGCTGCAATAGGGTCTGTGTGAGGAGCTATTATAGGGTTAATATTTAAAGATTATGGAAAACAATGTCCAGCTGCCAAAAATAAAAAGAGGGAAAAATAAAGCCCCACCAATCATCATCACGAAGGTGAGCAAGTTGGTTAATTATAGTTTTGCGTATATTTAAGGTAAGGAAATAGAGACGTATTAGACCAAGAAAATAATGGGGTCCTCGGTTAAAGTTAATACTTCTTATTGGGCCGACAGAAAAACATGATGTGAAGTTACATGAACTTTTGAGACCTCAGAGGTCTCTTCTTCAGCTGTGTTTATGGTAGGAATTTTATTTAGCCCAAAAAGGTTTTTTCCCCCCTCATTCATCTGTTTGCAAAGGGTTAATAAAAATAGCAATCTAACGTGAACTGTGTTATTTCACATATTTTTTTTTTTCTATGCTACAAGTGACCTAATATTTAAAATGTAAGCTCTGTGGTCATGTTCTATGTTCACTCGATGCTGCCACACAGTGGCCACAATGAATATTGCAGAAGACATTCAGATCAATCGGTTTGCCAAAAGGAGTGACTTTTACAGGAAAATAAAAGCATCATTTCTCAGGATAAAACAGAACCCGCCGGTCCGATTAATGCCAATTTATATTTAAATTTCAATAGAAATTAAATTCCTGCCTGAAGATCGACACTGCTCATAATTTTGTATATTTGCAGTTGTGATAACTTAATATTTATTCATAATGGCGACTGTATCCGATAACCAAAATACCAACAGCGATTAACAAAGTTTTTAGTATTAGGCACTTTGGGCACAATAAAACTGGGAGGGGCTAAAATGGTGCCACACTCAAGCTGATGTTCCTACCAGAATAATTATACTTATTTTTCTATAATATGAACTTTATATGAAGAAAACAAAATATTTGGTAAATTCATAAAAAATTATTTTTATTAATTATTTTGAAGCCACGGAAAGCAAAGGCTTCCGCTAAAAGGAGTGGGGGAGGGGTGAAGCATTGTGGGATTTGTAGTCCGCAGCGAACAGAACGCTCTGTGATCCTCCCTCATCCACAGAAAAATGCTTGGCAAAAAATCTCTCCAACTTCTTACATTTTGGAAAATTTACCTTTTTACATTTTTAATTTCTTAAATAAAACACATTTTAAATGGAGACGATAAACCGCGGAGACGGAGACAAGATGAAAATTGATTGTTTACTTCATGGCGAATTAAATAAACGTCTTAGGACCGATTCCCTAGTTTAAGGTGCAGGCCCAATAACAGAATGTAAAACGTAAATGTTTTTACCCTTGTTTGCAAAATATGTACAATATTTTTTGAACATTTTTTTTTTATGTTCCCTCGAACCCAAACTGATAAATTGATTCATTTTAATAATAAAAATCATTTAAAGATCATTGTCCTCTACCATGTCCTCTGCATGGCCTCTTCCTTTTATAAATATAAATATGAGGAAATATAAATTTAGAAATCTCTGCAGCCAATGATATGTTAGAAGGATAGAGAATTCAGATCTGTAAGAGGGTGGTGGATAAGTGGAACAGCCTCCCAGAAGAAGTGGTTAATACAGTGAGGGGATTTAAGCATGCATGGGATAGACATACGGCTCCTGAATCTAAGACGAGACCAACGACTGATTAAGGTTTGAGTCTTTACAGCAGGAGAAACGGGCGACTAGACGGGGGCCGGATGGGGCCGATCTGCTGGCAGGTCCTGTGTTTCTATGCCACTTATTGGCTGCTGTAAACCGCTCGATCCGCTATCGCCGATATCTGCTGAACTGTAAAACTGTAACATTTCGCAATAAATATGTATCCGATAATCCGTAACATCGAGGCTGTCTGCGTTCACCGAGGTCTTCACTTTATTTGTAAAATACGGAATATTTGATAAAGATTGGGACGGCACCTATCGAAATCTGGCGATATTGCGAAATGCACCTCTGACGTCTCCAACGCTGTTGAGGTCCAATCCCAGTTCCTTGCTGCACGGCTTTATATAAATAAATGACGGAGAAAGACTTAGTCCAAACTCCCCCGCAGACCGTTCTCAGCACCGAGCGGTGGATGAGCCAGGGAGGAGAATCAGGGGACGGAACGGTCACGACTCCCAACTACCCCGCAGGACTCCGTTCACGAGGAGTTGGGTCGAAAGTCTGTTTTGCTTCGGATCGGTCGGACTCAGCCCACCGGCGGCCAAACATGAAGACGGATCTGCAGGAGACGAGGTCTCTGGGCTGCTCGGTGGACTTGCTCTGGGGCCTCATCAGAAATGGGCTCGAACCTGATATCTTCTTGATGAATGAAGCCCCCAGAGCCGTGGTCCAGCACGTCGATGTCACATTCGAGTCTCTCAGTTCATTAATAACAGTGACCTTCCTTAACTTGCCCCTTTCTTTTCCCATTCCTAGAAAAGAACCATGTAAGTGATTATTATTATTATTATTAGTTATTATTTTTATTATTGTTAAACATTGGAGTGAAGCTTCTCCCCCAAGACCCCATTCCTGACGTTTAGGGTATAGTTACACGTTTTCTGGTTCCAGCTGGTCCATGCTGGGTCATAAAGTAGGGAATACAGATTATAATTTCTATACCAATAGATTCTTGTCAATGTCCCGAGGCTGAGTTGCGATGGGAAGATACGAAGGGTTAATAGAATGTTGAGGTTAGAGGAGGTTCTAATATGGAAGGTTCTCTGGTGTTATCTGGTTCTACGCAGCTTTGCGGGTTCTCACCTTGGCCTTCTGCAGGACTGTGCCTTTTCCGGTGGTCATGATGGACAGAGGTCTGTTTTTCA
The DNA here is from genome assembly GCA_023333645.1 of Sceloporus occidentalis. NCBI lineage: Eukaryota > Metazoa > Chordata > Lepidosauria > Squamata > Phrynosomatidae > Sceloporus > Sceloporus occidentalis. The sequence continues at coordinate 1,358,983 of JALMGF010000212.1, forward strand.
GCGCCGTGGCGGCATTTACCGGTGACGAGTCCGGTAAATGAATGGGACTGCTGCACTTAGCCTGAGCAGGAGGACAGCCAATAGGAAAACACTTTATTTGTAGAAATAAACTCAATTTTACATCACAAAGAGTTACAAAGTAACAAAGTCAGAATCCCCGAGCACAAGGGGCCAGTAACCTGAATTGGACCTTATTAAGTCCCCTGAGAGTCTTCAACTCGTAGATTCGCCCCCCCGGACAATACTTGTAAATTATCCAACGCAGGCTCACGTTTGTGGTGCTGTCCAAGAGTGTGGCGTCCACGGCCGTCCCCAGCGTCACGGGCCCCGATTCGGCTTTCTTCAGGTTTTCCTTCACCTCCATGATGCTGAGCTCCAGGTCCACGCGGCGGCTCTCCTTCTCCTTACATTCCTCCTCTTTGCTTCTCAGCTTCTCCTCCAGGCCGGGAAGGAGATCCTTGTCTGTCAACGCATTCAACCCATAGATTAAATCCAGGAAAGCAATCAATTAACTGCAGCTAAAACCCTGAAAATCCACCCATTCACCCCCAAAACCCTGAAACTGGGGTAAAAACCATGAGAATCTGCCCATCGACCTTGAGATTTAAGGCAGATCCCAGGGATGCTCACCCAACCCCCCACCGGCTCCCCCTGCTGGCCGTCGCCATCATGGTCGCCGTTACCGTTGCAGTTGGCGATGGATTCCTTGAGTTCCCGTCTCTCTCTGCGCAGCTGCGCCAGTCGCGTCCGGATCTCCTCTCTCTCTTTCTCCAGCCTTTCTTTCTCTTCTGTGAAGCGTTTCGCTTCGGCCTCCGTGCGGTTTTTACCCAGTTTGGTTTCAATGGCTTTAAAAAAAAAAAGACAAACATTTCCGATTATTTACCATTCAAAGCGATTTCCGCAGAATTTTAGAAAGAATCCTGCGTACGACCTCTTGGGGCTTTTTTTTTTATTATCGCCCACGTTTACGTGGATCGGCTCACCTGGGCCGGATATCTTGACTTTCTCTGTTTTTTCTTTGCCCCTGCTGTCCAGGGGACCGGCCGTTACTGGAGCGGGGGCCGTTACTTGGATATCAGGGACTGGTTTCAGAGAACTTTCTTCTCCCTGCATCAACAAGAATAAGAATTACAGTTATAGAAAGTGTTACAGATAAGTGCGCTGTATACAGTAATAACCCCCCAGCGCTGTATACAGTAATAACCCCCCAGCGCTGTATACAGTAATAACCCCCCAGCGCTGTATATAGTAATATAACCCCCAGCGCTGTATACACTAATATAACCCCCAGCGCTGTATACACTAATATAACCCCCAGCGCTGTATACAGTAATAACCCCCCCAGAGCTGTATACAGTAATATAACCCCCCCAGTGCTGTATACAGTAATATAACCCCCCCAGCGCTGTATACAGTAATATAACCCCCCCAGCGCTGTATACAGTAATATAACCCCCAGCGCTGTATACACTAATATAACCCCCAGCGCTGTATACAGTAATATAACCCCCCCAGCGCTGTATACAGTAATATAACCCCCAGCGATGTATACAGTAATATAACCCCCGGCGCTGTATACAGTAATATAACCCCCGGCGCTGTATACAGTAATATAACCCCCCCAGCGCTGTATACAGTAATATAACCCCCCAGCGCTGTATACAGTAATATAACCCCCCAGCGCTGTATACAGTAATATAACCCCCCAGCGCGGTATACAGTAATATAACCCCCAGCGCTGTATACAGTAATATAACCCCCCCAGCGCTGTATACAGTAATATAACCCCCCAGTGCTGTATACAGTAATATAACCCCCCAGCGCTGTATACAATAATATAACCCCCCAGCGCTGTATACAGTAATATAACCCCCCAGCGCTGTATACAGTAATATAACCCGCCAGCGCGGTATACAGTAATATAACCCCCAGCGCTGTATACAGTAATATAACCCCCCAGCGCTGTATACAATAATATAACCCCCCAGCGCTGTATACAGTAATATAACCCCCCAGCGCGGTATACAGTAATATAACCCCCAGCGCTGTATACAGTAATATAACCCCTCCAGCGCTGTATACAGTAATATAACCCCCAGCGCTGTATACACTAATATAACCCCCAGCGCTGTATACAGTAATATAACCCCCAGCGATGTATACAGTAATATAACCCCCGGCGCTGTATACAGTAATATAACCCCCGGCGCTGTATACAGTAATATAACCCCCCCAGCGCTGTATACAGTAATATAACCCCCCAGCGCTGTATACAGTAATATAACCCCCCAGCGCTGTATACAGTAATATAACCCCCCAGCGCGGTATACAGTAATATAACCCCCAGCGCTGTATACAGTAATATAACCCCCCCAGCGCTGTATACAGTAATATAACCCCCCAGTGCTGTATACAGTAATATAACCCCCCAGCGCTGTATACAATAATATAACCCCCCAGCGCTGTATACAGTAATATAACCCCCCAGCGCTGTATACAGTAATATAACCCGCCAGCGCGGTATACAGTAATATAACCCCCAGCGCTGTATACAGTAATATAACCCCCCAGCGCTGTATACAATAATATAACCCCCCAGCGCTGTATACAGTAATATAACCCCCCAGCGCGGTATACAGTAATATAACCCCCAGCGCTGTATACAGTAATACTAATAAATGGTGGGAGATCTGATTTATTGGGCCAACAAAAGTCCTTAGGAATATGACATTTTAAAGGAAAGAGTAGCTGAAGGTATCTGTGTTATTATCTCATATGATTTCACCCTCTACCCCCCCCCCCATACCTGGCTTGTTATCTTGGGGTCAGGCTGGGGTATTTCGGATTTTCCGTGTGCCACGTTCTGCTGATCCTTCCCGTCTTTGTCCTTTTTATCACCAACTCTCTCCGGTCTGGGAGAACTGGTCGGAGACTTGCAGAGAGTCTTCGCTCCGGAGCAGTGCACAAAAGATTTGACCGGGAGGATTTCGAGGTACGTCTCATCATCTGCTTCCCCCCGGGGATCAACTTTAGGGTCTTCTTCCTGTGCAAAAAAAAAGGAGATGAAGACCCATCTATTCAAAAAACGTACGCTGCTATAAAAAAAAAAGAATTCTGCATTTTGTTTCTGGCTGTCACTTCAGATACTTTGTAGCAGCTCCATCCTCTCCCTGGCTCTACTTCATGGAGGTCAAGAAAATGTGCGGCTCCTAGTGGGCGGGGCTAGTCCTAACCAATAAAAACTAAATGCAATTTTTGAATTAACTTTTCTTCCACTGCAATACCTTAAAGCCTAATTTGGTGTTAAAATATCACCAAATTGGTCCAAGTGGCCAAGTGAATACAATGTGCTCTATCTTGGATTTCCTTAAATGTATTTATTAGCAGATGGCATATATGTTAGATTTTTAATAATAAAAAAAAAACACAAAAAAAAACCAACACTTTTAAAAGGAAGTAAAGAAAATCTTTCATATTTAGTAGAAAACCATCATGTTCCGTAAAACTAAAATACAAGGTCACAGAACAGTAAATAATACGGTATCTCACCGTCGTGTCTGACACGTCAACGTCGTCGTAGAGGTCGTCCTGCTGAGCTCTGCCCCCGCGCGGGTTGTCGATATAGGTGTTGGGCTCTGAATATTTCCTCTGCATGAAGCTGCATCTCCGAGAGAGGAAAGTCGGGTTATATTATGGCTTGAAAATGTTGAATAAATACATAAATGGATTGGTTGTAATAATTATAATAATAAAAAGTAAAATGAAAAAAAAGTGAGAAATATTATATTATAAAAGGTCATTTTGTTCACTTAGGGAGGTCCAGGAAGGCTGAAGGTGACCTCGTGGAGGACGAGGGGCAGATTTGCCACACAAGTGATCAGATAAATGATCTCAAACTGTAAGCACTGGGGCTTTTAACCAGTTCAGTTGTAACATAAACCACAGCTCCCATAACCCTCAGCCAACCCGAAAATTGGAATTGGTAGCCGGTCTGCCACAGGATGCCAACTCCTGACGTATAAACTCGTAACAATCCTACTGATTCCGGGAACTCGCTGTCTTAATGAGATACTTTTAGTTTCCGTGTAATAAATAAATGGCTGTAACTTAATGTTTTCTTATAAATATTATCCATTCCTGTTTATAAAGAGCCTGGGGTCCTCTCTGTAATATTTCTCTGTTTATAAATTCAGGACAGGCAGGGATCGTAAACTTACAGATATGAGTTCTTGGCCGCGCTGACAATGCAGGAAACCCGGTCGGCGTCCACGTAATCGTAATCAAATTCTTCAGGGTCCGTCTTTGACCCCGACTCTAACAAGAGGAGCCCCAGCCAGTGGCCCATGTCCTCGGATGACTTGGCCTGCGATGCAGAGAAGGGGAAATTCAGCGTGTTTTTAATTAAACTTCATTTCACTGACTGGGAGAGTCCATCAAACTGCGCGCCGGTCCTGGGCGGAGGGGGCATGGGGACCACCAGTGGTGTCCGGAACATAATACAAGACTAAAGAAGCGGAACCTAAAAACTGCGGAAAAAAAACCTTGAAATATTTCCCTTTGTTTTTAAAAATTCAACTTGGGCATTTACTTTTGCCAACGTGTTTTTGCACTCGCATGCTCACTGGGGGGGGGCACACGGGAAGGGGTCATGCCTCCATAAATGTATTTTGTGGTTTTTTGGGGGGGGGGGGTATTATTTAGCACCCACACAGGGTTTTGGAGTATAGGTGGCAAATGTCAGCACACCAAGGGTTCTCTGGGATCTATTTGTTTTACTTTTAAAAAAATTTATTGTAAATTTTATTATTTATTTATTTTTTAGGAAATGTATATATATATTATTTTTAATATAATTTTGCAAGTTGCAGGTGAGGACACGCGACTCCCAAAATGAATGCCGCATGCATCTACACATTAAATAAAAACAGCAATACAAGTGACATCAACCAATGCCTTTGACTGGGATGCTCTGGTTATAAATACCCAGGGGTTTGAAAGTTGGCCACTGAACTAATTACCTCCAGGGTCACCAGAGCCTCCCCGCCGTGCAGAATGCGGAAGGAGTACAGGTGATCAGAGCTCGGGTAGGGGATGATATCGCATCCCGGCAGCGACACCGGCTGACACGCCGACTTGCTCTTGTTTTTATCCTGGTAAAAATGCAGCTGCCCGTCTTTGATGCAGCAATATCTGGACTTCCACTGGCTGTTAACCAACACGTTCAGGTAACCTGCAAGAGATCAATCACCATGATCTGTGAACAATATCAATGGGCAGGAGATCAGTCCCAGTCCTGAAGGGTCAGCCCCAGTCTGCGAGAGGTCAATCCCAGCCTTTGGGGGTCAAAAATAGCATTGACTGGCTGCTGTCCCCAAAATACTGGGATTTATGGCAGGAAAATGTATAATTTATATGAAAATTCTTTGAAACGGCTCCTTCCCTGGACCTGGAAACATCTCAGGCGGTTGGCGCAGGAAGAGTAAAAGTAATAACGAGATTGGGCTTTCACTATGGAGATCTCAGCCACAAAGCTCGGGATGGCTCTAGAGGTTCATCTACTGATGGGTCCAAGTTTAAGCCAAGCTGGAGATCCTGCCCCATGGAAATGTAGAGCTGCTTGGGGACCATGAGACGTTCCTACTGAAAACCAAACTCCTCACTGATGTCAATCAGGAGTCGGGACTCTGCTGGGCATTTGGGGCAGGGTCTAGAGCTGAGAGGTCCAGTTAAAACTTTGGATCAGGAGCTCAGGAGCTCCAGACCTGCCCCATACTATAACCGTCTTTAGTTAATAAGAGTTGAGGTTGAACGAGCCTCGTGCTGGACTCTTAGCCCCTTTAGTGATCGTTCTTCCTCCCCACTCAATGAACTTTCACCAATCTCCAGTGAGGAACGTACTTGACGTCTCCAAGGTCTTCTCAGGACTTTCCATGGAAGATGACTTCTTCCTTCCGATGTGCATGAGATTGCTGAGTTTGAGGCCGGAGCCTCCTTTCTTTTTAACTAACAAAAAAAAAAAACAGAAAAAATTTAAATCGCTATTTGGACAAACTCCCAGCAACAAGGAGAGGCGTCATGGAAACAATGAAATGTATCAGTGACTGCACCCTGTCTCCCCCCCTACTGACTTCATGGAGAGAGAGAAGATCCATAGACCCCAACAAAACATTAACTACTGCCAGCTCCATTAAAGAAATGATTTTAAATTGTGTTGGATCCTTTTTGTGCTCCTTCTACTGGCTTTGTGTCCAATACACGAGTGAGCCAGGTTTGTTTTTGTTTTTATTTTTACCAGTTACTAGCCTGGATCTGCCACAAAAAGGTGTCTATAAGTGTGAAAGGTGGTGGGTTTTATACTATATGCTTACTGATGTTTTTTCTGCAAAGAATGCTTTTTAATAAATCTGGTTATTAATAATAAGTTGAACTTTTTTTTTTGTAACCCCAATTATGAAGGACCAACCCTTGCAAATTTTCCTCATAAATAAGGGGCTGTACTGGCCCTGCACAATGTGTAGTTCATTTGGTGAAGTCTCCCGGGGGGGCCCGTCCATTGTACTGCGCAGTAAGGGGAGATAAAACTGCTACCTAATTTAGCAAAAAAATCGCTAATTCCCATATAATTCCTAATTCACATATACCTTGACAGCAGACGGGAACCGTTCAAGCCCACCCAGTCTGCCCACCCAGTCTGCCCATTGTGTTCCTGCGGTTAGAGCGTAAACTGATTGTATCGTATATACAGATTATTAACATTTTATTTGTGAATTAACACTTTGTCTCACTAATTCACATAATTTACGCAGCAGATCCCGCGATGGCCACTAGATGGCGCCGTATAACAAAGTGCATTTCTTGCACGGAGACGAAGGGTTCCTGACATTTACTAACGAGCCGGATACGTTAATTAGAGACCAGTATGAGGTCACCGAAGCGTCGGCTTCCATTATTTCGAGGTTCACGGAAGCGCTCAACTCCTCACTCCTTCCTTCCTACTTTCCTTTCTTAATTAGCTGAAGAAACGACATTCCCAGTACAAAAGGTTTTTGTGAGCGCAGACTGGACGGTCTGGGGTTATTCTCGATAAAGAAAGACGTTTGTGTAACGAACGTGGAATCCACTCTGGAGAATTTTCTCCATGTCTAGAATCCAAAGATTACTTTTTCATCAAATTGCCACATTTCGGCTTCAATCTATTCCTTTGTCTCCTGGAAACATTCTTTACCAAACTGTTAATTAGTCTTTAAACTTGTATTCACGCAGTAATTGGACCGAATACATTGTTTTTCTGATCTTCCTCTTCCTGATTCGCTGTTTATTTACTTTTGAATCACTGCAATTTGTTCTGGAACTGGCGCAGGACTCCAGGTTTAGAGCCAGAACACACTGGTTGAAATATATTACCAAAAATGTTACAGGGCTATAAATAGAATAACATTAATATTTTAGAGCTTCTGGATCCAAGGAGAAATCCGATTGCCTCTTGGAGCCAAGAAGGAATTTTTTCCCCTGATGGCAGAATTCGAAGTAGATTAATTTTTGCCTTCTTTTGGATCAAGGGTTTTTTTTGCCTTCTTTTGGATCAAGAATATGAAGCTTCGGTAGAAGGGTTGAACTTGATGGACTTAGGGCTTTTTTCAACCTTATGAACTATGTAACTATGACAACCCCCCCACGATGTGCACTTTAATGCTCATGATATTTGAGCGGTCCCTTTCCATGGTGTCTCGCTTTGTAAACACATGGAGGGTTTCTGCCGAATCTGCCCCATCTGCATTTGCCCCTTTGCCCATTTGCCCATGTATTAGACACATGACCTGCTTACCGCCAGCCAGCTCCGGCAGTTGCTCAGTAAAGGTTCTGAGACCCTCTGTGCGCATGCGCGGAAAACGCTCTCATTCATTTGGAATGGAATGTCACTTTAGCTCAGTATAATAACCATTAATTATACTTTACTGATTAAAGTGTTTTTCATATAATTCACGGGGTAAATCACTGCTGACTTTTTAAATGATTTGCTTGCTGGAAGGGTCCACAAAGACTCGGACCGCCCACCTGGGACAGTAGACCAACGCTGGGTGGGCCGCTGAGCTCCCTATAGTCACCCGACTGGCCGCTCCAGGGCCGATCAGGGACTGCAGTGGCTGGATATGCTACGCCGACATAAAATATTAACGTGGCCCTGCCTGTGAAGACTCTAAACATTGAGCCTGAATAATATATTAAATATGTACGGATATCAGGGTGGGTCTCTCCTCGTATGTTAGCTATCTGTTTGGTAAGTTAGTAGACCGTGCCTGAATCTTCTCAATCCCTGAACTTTAAATTCAATTTGCACATTTTTGCACTGCATTAGCCTCTACCACTTCTGCTGGAACCCTGTTCCACTTACCTACCACCCTCTCAGTAAAGTAAGTCATATTGAACTCATCATATGACTCAGGCAGAGAAGTTGGCTAAACTTTCTCTAGTTAAGAAACTACCAAGGAAAGAAAAGGCGGAGAAAGGTATTACACATATTTTATAGTTTATATATATATTTATATATATTTCACCTTCTTTGGTTTCAGGGGTCTCGGGGGGGCCGTCAGTGCTGCTCCCACTTTCTGATGCACCGGAATATCTGTCTGACGCCTCTCCCTGCGGATTTAAGCGATTCCAACAGATCAGCCCAAGCGGAACCTTCAGATCTCTGATTAACGTAACAAAGTTTCTAAACAATATTGATACAAAGTTACTTCGAACAAAACTTTCTATTCCGCAAAACAGAAAAACTGCCAGCACTTCGGGTTCTGTTTGTAAATAAAATGCTAAATATTTATCGTTTTGGGCAAACTCCATCTTAATTCCTGCTAAAAACTCAGCGCATGCCCCGTGGAAATATTATTAGGAGGCTACGCAATAGGATGGCGATATATGAAAAATAAATACAATGAATATATATTATATTATATTTATTAAATTTTATACATTATATATATATATTGGTACCTTGTGTAACATTTGCCGCTGACTTTCCAATGCGAGAGGAGAGCTTTCAGAGGCCACGTCGGTCTGGAGGCCACTAATCTCCTGTATCACCTGTGTGGTGCAAACAGGGACACGTGTCACGGGGGGGGCAACTAAAGCAGTTTTTTTAACTCCTAATCTGTTGAGCCATTAAACAAAACTGTAACAATATAAAATTATTAATGCTTCACATATTAACACAAGTTATTGCCCCAAATGTGGTGCTAAGTCTCTGCCTAGTCTCCTATCCCCTGCCTACGGATAAACTAAGCTGGAGAAAGGAAAAGCCTCAGCCGCTGCAGAACTTCTTGGGGCGAAAGACGTGTCCGTCATGTTATCTCATCGCTCCTTGAGGTTTAAAGCTCCGAGAAGACATCTGGAACGGATGCCCTTTGGGTGCCCTGCCTGGGGTATCTAATAGATGGATCTGTGCTGCAGGGTAATTAATAAAGGCGTGAAACGCGACGAGGTCCACACACTGCCTGCTCTGTCAGCTTTTTATTGGCTTTATTGGAAAGTCACGACTTCCTTCATGCTCAACTTTGAAGTTTCTGCCTAAAATCTTCCCACTTCTTGTAAGTTTCGACTCGCTGTTAACGGTCATTAAATTACGAGTCCTCTCTCAAAGCGTCTTTGTCAGGAAAGGATCGTCCGCTCTGTGGGTCGCGTCTTTTGAACTGGAATATAAAGAGGGAACTCATTTGTCGTTTATGGGATTCGCAAACAAAGCTGCGGATCGGGAGCCTCGTTTTCTTCAAGATTATTGAAGGGGGGAAAAAAAAGATTTTTTTGTCATTTAATTACAAAGAACCCAGAACCCGCCGGCGGATCAGCAATAATTATCAGATTTACCAGCTCTGGGTGCTCTGTGTAGGAGACCTGGAAGCTTTCCATGTGTCTAATTTTAAAGAAGTTTTTTCAATATTTGGCAACTTGTTACAGTTACTAAATTCCTTGGTCTAGAAACCGGGTAACATTACTGACAACGACAAAGAACCTAACGGCAGATCGGCCCCCCTTGGCCCGTGTAGTCGTCTGTTTTTCCTCCCAGCAGCCTTATTGAGAACGTTTCTTACATGGATCGGAAATTATTATGGTGAAATCAGATCAACCAGGACCTGCCAGCAGATCGGCCCCATGCGGCCCCCGTCTAGTTGCCCATTTCTCCTGCTGTAAAGACTCAAACCTTAATCATTCGTTGGTCTCGTCCTAGATTCAGAAGCCATATGTATACCCCATGGATGTTTATTACCACTTCTGCTGGGCGGATGTTCCACTTAACTATCCCCATATTCTCCCTCCTGTCCTACCTTCAGCCACTGCTCTGCTTGCTCCTTGCTCTGCATCCCCAGCACGATGACGTCAGAGTTGGCCGGCGTGATCTTCAGCTTGTGCTCCTTCTTTCGGACTTGCTTCTCTTTGTGCGTCACGGTGCAGCCGATCAGACCCACGTCCAGCTGGGGATTGTGGTCCTTGGAACTCTTATAACACTGAAAAGAGAAATCCCGCCATGGATTATAAAACAGCATTTTCGGGGACGTGAAATCTACCTAAAGTGCATTAAAGCTCGGAGTTAAAGGGGAAGTCCCATTACGTTACCATTAATCTGCTGTCCTTAATAACACACAGTTGTTTTGCCCACTGGCCGAGCCACTTCTTCCTCCAGAGGAAGGCGCAGATGAGGGCATCTTTCATCAGCTCGATGGAGGCCTCCGTGGACGGCCACTGGTGTTGGTGGGCTGCCGACTTCCCCTTGTTGTTCTCCTCTTCATCGTACGATTCGTAGGAGCTGCTGACGGCGTCCCCATCATCTGCGATCAACAGAAAGACGTCAACAAAAACCGGCCCCCGCGGAACTTGTGATGTGTAACGGCCGGGCGGATGGCGATGAGATTGAGAACCGGATTTGCTCGATTACAAAACAACCCCCCAAAATTTTAATATTAATTTAGGGGGAAAAAAGAAAAAGTCTGAATATAAGACTGCCTTATAGGAAAAAAGTTTTACTTATAAATATTAATTCATGTTTAAACTTTTTTATATTTAATAAAAACCATCATTGAGAAAAATGCATTTCGTGTTTTTATTTCCTTTTATTTGTCACTCTACCCCCCAGATATGCATTATACCCCTATATGCCACTCTGCCCCCCATTCTACCCCCCAGATATGCCTTATACCCCTATATGCCACTCTGCCCCCCCAGATCTGCCACTCTGGATCTTAGTCTTATAGCCAGACCTCTATTTCAGGACTGATTATAAGACGACCTTGAATATAAAATGAAAGGTATTTTTCAGAGCATTTAATCTGAAAGAAACCTTGTCTTATATTAGAGCAAATACGGTATTTTGTAGCATAAACTGCCTTTTTGGTTAAAGGTTTTTGTTTTTTTTGTTTTTACCAAAATCCTATTTCTTGGTTATTTTGGGGTCAGGTGGCACCCGACGCCATCCTGGTTTCCGTGCCTTGTCTTTAACATTCTCCGTGTTATGATGGGATGAAATTAAATTGGTGGATCCATGGAATGATTTTAAAAAAACACATAATGGTGAATTAGTTGTATAAATTCTCTTTTTCTAAGACTAGTCTGTAAGTAACTTTTAGATATTTCTTCTTTTTATAAAGCTGCGGGAGGAAATGAAATCATATAATTTGACTACAATTCCTATTATCCTTTATCCAGCCCAGAATGAATTTCTTATCAGAATTCTGATAATTGTAGTATTTTATTACCCTTAAAGCTAAGAATTGAAAGGGTTAAAAGGCAGGTCTCATAGGACTGCGCCCAGATTATCGCTGACCTTTGAAAAGGAATTTTCTTTACATAACATTTTCCTCTCTTTTCTGTGATATCGAAAACAGCAGCTTGGAAAAAGCGCTTATCTGTGTGATAGCCGGGGTTGCCGTGGTTACCGCCTCACGTTTCTTAACAGAATCCCTTTTTTTTTATACACGACACTCAACGTCACACTTGGAAATGGGGGGAAAAAACAAGACTGTCGTATATCAGAATAAATGAACGATGTAGTTGGCTAAAAAGAAGCTCTTGGGTCTCTTTTCCATTCGGTGTCATTGTATCAATAAGAATACATATCAGTTTTATGAGTGACGTTATAAGGGGGTGACGGGGACCACGTTAAGTGGTCAGAGCAGCAAAAACGGGCACTCGGCAGTATTTGGGCTCGTGCCCGCTGTGGCCAAGGGGCTCGTAAGAACTGAGAATCATTAACTAGAAGAAAGGGCAGAATTGTGTCCCATGGGCTCGGAAATACATAGTAACAAGTCCCAAAAATTCTACCCTTCTACTGATCCTTCCTGCTTTTGACCCAAAAGAAGCCTAAAATAAACCCCGATTTAACCATTTTCCTAGTTTTGCCACTTAAGGAAAAAATCCTTCTTGACTCCAAAAGCCAATCAGATTTCCCCTCCGATTAGAATAAGAATGAATGATAAGAATGAATGATAAGAATGAATGATAAGAATGAAGTCTTCCTATTATGATATCTTAGTAATATTTAGGATCGAGGGGCTGCTGAGTGTTTTTATAATTTGGGATTATTTTACATAATTATAACATTTTGTGATTCTCTCTTTTCATCAATGGGAATGTAGATAACATTTTAGTATAATTAGGTGTATGGTGGGGAGGAAGAGTTAATCTTTCTTTTTATCATTGTAAAAAAGTATAATAAAACCGCAAATCACAGAGAGCAGCTTCTTTTATCGGCAGGATAATAACGCACGCGCCCCCCCCAGGCACTTACCCTTAAATGTCATAATAATAAAAACACTTGTGCATAATACGCACACTTCAGATAAACGCTACATAAAAGGTTGTGTCATTTTGTACTTCAGTATAATATGTATCTCATTAATAGTATTCTTTAAAAAAAAAAAAGGGGGAAAGTGAGCTTTAGTGAATTTTTTACAGTAAATTCCAGGAAAGCCATGGATTTCACGCAAGATACAGCGGCTCACGGTCTCAACACAAAAAGATTATTTTATTCGCTCAGCCTGCTAGACACTCAAAAAAATAAAGATAAAACCCAAGGAACAAAAGCAAAATAATCTGCTACGTTTCATGTAGAGGAGCATGCGAGATTTCTAAGTAGTCTGGCTAAGAGAAATGGGAGTTGTAATGCGACTGTGCAATCATAAATGCCATGCAGCGGGTGGACAGATCATTCAATGTGCACCGGTCACCGTATAGAATATGAAAAAAATCTAGTTTTTTAACATTTGCAAGACTTTCAGATATTTATTTTTATTATTTATTTATCATTATTTTTGTTTAATTTTCAGGTTGTGTTGAAATTTCCTAAATAGAAATATCTTGGAAAATTCAAAAGCGGCATAGAGGACACGTTTTACGCTCTTCTAATTCATATAATATTTTGGTGGGTTTTTTTTGTTTTTTTTCTGGGGTGACTGGCCCACTTTGGCAGCTAAGGAGTTAATGCACGGCAAAATGCACAAGGCGGTAAAGGTGGCGTGAATGCGGTACCCGTGGTGATCGTCTCATAAATGTCTCCGTCGGAAAAGAAGAATTGGTTGCCAGGAAAGCTGCCTGCATGCGCGAGGAGAGACACAGAAGGATATAAGAAACAAGAAAACCAAGAATAATTAATGTTGTGAATGAAGGAGAACCCCCCCCCCCCCGCAGGAATAATAAACATTTGACAATAAATCTTAATTCCTGAGCGATTGCGTCGCAGATACAAAATAACACGGTGGGGGGGCTGTTCCTTATTCAGGGTTTGAGAGTATTTTCAGGAATTTTGGGGCAGGATGCTGGAATAAGCGATTTAAGGGGAAATGGGCGGGGAGTGGGGCGTGTCAGGATCCCGCCCCTGCGACCCGGAGAAGCGGTGCATCCCCCAGTTATGCCCAAACTCACCCGATCTGGTGCCCCGGGGTGGACTGCGTCCGGCCGGATACTCACAGCCGCATGCCGCAAGGGTATAAAAACACAACGTCCGGCGACGTTATTTATCGCCCGCTGGCCTTAAAGTGCCCGGGTCACTTAGTCACCCCTAATCCGGTGCTGCGGAATCCTTCAACTCCCTTTTTATCCCCAATCCTACTTCTTACACCCACATCCAGCATGTTCATCCAGCTTCAAACTGCTTCCTCCTTTAAAGATATTTGTGGGAACAGTTGGAAAAATCTGGGTGACCCTCTTTTTTTTTTTTCCGTTGTGCCACCCTTTCTTCCCCCTCTTACTTCCTCGGTGCCCATCTTTCTTCGTCATGCCCCTCTTCCCTGCCTTGCCCCTCTTTTACCCCCTTTGTTGCCCTTCCCCCTTAAACATGTGCCCCCCTTTTTTGGCCATTTGGAATTTTGAGATAGAGATATTCCGAATTATCGGATATTGTGATTGGGTTTGAATAAAATGACTTTTATTTAGATGTCCGGGGACTTCAGACGCCCCGGCGAGGGTCCGACTCGTTTCTCCCAGTCAGTTATTGCTTGTTAATACCCCGGAAACCACATAACGGTTATTTATAGTTAAACGTAACGACACCTTTGACTCGTCCCGGGCGTCTCTACACAAAAATAAACCTCTCGTTATCTGCACATCTTGTGTTTTCTTAAAAAGCCGGTGACCCCACATCCGGCTAACATGCGAGGTCAGAATTAGGGAAAAAATACATAAATATTACGAGGTTTGGGATTTTTTTTTATCTGCTTTTTATATCGGATTTTTTGGTTATGAATTAAATCATGTTCTGAATTCATAAATTAATTGATCATAATAGCAAAGAAAATGTTAATTAACCCGTTTTTTACTCTGCTTTAGACAGCCTTAGCTTGTTTTTTTCTTTACCCGTCATTCCCCTTTTCTACGTATAATGCCCCCCCAAAATGTATATATATATATATATATATATATATATATATATATATATATATATATATATATATATATATATACATACACACACATACATACATATATTTTTTTTATACCATTTTCTTGTATAGTCCGCATGAATTTAGCATGAATTTTAAAATAGCATTAAAAAAAAATCACAAAACTATTTTTTTTTTTGCCCTTTTCCTTAACAAATTAGGTCCCTCTGATAAAAAACCCACTTTATTTAACAGCATCTGGCAAAATAATACCCCGCATGGATAGGTTTTTTTATTTTATGCTCCCTTACATACCGTACATATTATTTCTTAACTTTGAATTGGAAGCAAAAAAGTGTTTTGGTTTTGTTTTTCTACAAAGAAATGTGCACATTTTTTAATTTTTTAAAACGTTTTAAAATGTTCTTAATTTATTTTTATAATGTATTATTATTATTACTATCATTATTTACTTTTTACACTTTTTTTTACTGGAGATGCCTTTGAGGTCTTTAAAGACATCAGCGGTCTATCTAGGAACTGGACAGTACCCCTTATGATGTCATTGTGACATCACTGCAGTCTGTTTAATTATTCTTTTTTATTTATTTTTTTTCCTCCGTCTTCACATTGATCCCCAGCGCTGCTGATCACAGAGCGATGCGGAGCTCGTCAGAGGCGTCAGACCTGGGCTGTCGAACCCACAGGATGTGTGATGGGCTACTTATTATGTCTTAGCCATCGTACAGCACCGTGGAATATGGTGGTGCCATATAAATCAATTAATAATAATATTAATAATAATAATAATATCATAAATAATATATATAATATATAATAAATGATAAATTATAGATAAGGGGCGAGAAAAATTATTAAAATGATTCTTGATCTGTTAAATTGGCTTCGCAATGTTCCGATACCCGTTCACGCTCTACATAGACACAGAATATACTGGAATATCTCTGACCTCCTAGTAGTCTCTCTGACCCCCCAGTAATCTCTCTGACCCCCCCCAGTAATCTCTCTGACCCCCCCCAGTAATCTCTCTGACCCCCCCAGTAATCTCTCTGACCCCAGCTCCCTGCTCTCTCCTTCAACCCGTTTCTTTTCTTGTAAAACCTTAGAAGGCTCCTTCTCAGTCCTCTAGACTGTAAGCTCATTGGATCAGGGCCCTCCTCACCTGTTGTGTCTGTAAGTCAATTGGTTATGTTACATACTACTTGCTATGTCCTGTCTACCCATTGTACAGCGCTACGGAATTTGATGGCGCTATATAAACAATAAATAATAATAATAATTATTAGGGTCTCCATAGAGCTCGTGACTGAAAAAATGTGAGGAGTGCGAGGACCCAAAAAGAAAAAAATCACATATATATAAAAGAAAAAAGCCGCACCCATAACGGAGGCATCGTACGGCTCGGCCTCTTCATAGTAACCCTCCGCCGAGTCCGCTTTATTCTGACAAACGGGGGACTTTTCCGGAACCTGCAAAGAAACACAATTAGAGGCGTTACTTTGCCCCCCCCATGTTACAGGGTCACCGTACCCAAGGCTGGGTACCCCTGTTTGAGGGCTGAGGAATCACCAGTCAGTCCCTCATACGGATCGCACTCAGCTATCCACGGATCATCCAGACCACCATTCGTAGCAAACCAAGAAGAACTCTCTTTATTACAAACACACAGAACTTTATACAATCTCAATGCAATGTGTACCGAACCCAACCCCCACTCCCATCAGCCACATCCCATCACAAATCCCATCAGTATGCAGGGGATGTATCAGGTGAGGGGATTACAGAATACAATGGGTTCCCCCACCTGTGTTATCCCCCCTGTAGTGCGGGTGCCGTCTGGGCAGACAGGGCTGTGCTGGCTGATTAAGAGCCCCAGCCAGATTATAGGATCGTCTCTTTGAAGGCTGGGGCTGAAGCCACATCAGTCTCTGGGCCGGTTACACAATAAACACAATATAATATATTACCGGGTCATATGTGACAGGAGCAGAACAGTAAAAGGTGTGTATCTAATGATATCTGAGCATCCCGATTGGTGCTTCTCTCCCTGCTTTATCACAGCGGGAATCCCTGCTTGAACACAGGTAACTTCTTGCCAGAAGAGGGCATTGCTGTTTGTGTATATGAAACGCTTCACAAGTCACGGTGGGGCATTTGGGGCGTCTCAGGGGTAATAATCAGCTTCATGACGGCAAAAAACATTTCCACTTAGTAATACATTTGGCTACCGGAAAACAGCTACAGAGGGACTTTAAAAGACAGCTGACAGGGAGGAGGGAGGTAAATGGGAGGTTCTGTGTTGGACAGGGACCCCCCCCCCCACACCGGGCCACCCCCCCCCGGGGTAAAAAACTAGGTTCAGGGGCAAAAAGCTATAAAAACCCAGAAACCCAGAATCTGCAGACAGATCAGAGCCCAAACCTTAATCAGTCGTTGGTCTCGTCTTAGATTCAGGAGCCGTATGTCTATCCCATGCATGTTTAATCCCCTCACTGTATTACCCACTACCACCTCTGCTGGGGGGTTGTTCCACTTATCTACCACTCAGTAAAGTGAATAAAAACTACCTTACATCACACGTAAACCTCTGAATCCCTGGCTTTACATTGCGGCGTCTCGTTTCATTTCCAGTCCCGTTTTATGTCTTTGAAGAATAAAGCAGCAAATTCAGTAAAACCAAAAGGAAGTTCTTCGGAAAGTCAGACGGGAAACGCGGGAGGCGATTCTTTGAAGTGAATCCAATCCCCGGGAAATCCCAGCTAAGCTTTCACTGAACTCTCCCCAGACGCAGGAGAACAGCAGGAAGGTCAAACAAATGGGAAAGGGTATCGAGCGACATGTGACCTGGGAGGCCCTGGGCCGCAGAGCTTACAATTAACTTCTGTACGGATCTCTCAGTGGCAGCGCCCACTAGAATCAGCTTAATGCAGAATCTGCATCATAGGTTTCTATACACATTATCGGGGCATTTAGGGCTGTAGAACCCTGCGATCCCCTCATACCCAGCAAACATTCTGACCTTCTAGAAAAGAGGGGGCATCAGGGGGAGAAGAGAGGGGTATCTGCATATTAGCCATTTGTATGAGTTCTCGCTTTGTTATCTGAGCCCCAATCTACTAGACAACCCCCCGACTCCTTATCATACTGCCTGTGGGGAACAATAGAATGGCTCGGTCTTAATCACCCAGTCAGATTCTCTGACTTATGAAAGTCTATGGAGCAACGGACTTCATTATCATCGCCATAAAGCATCAGCTCAGTATCACTGGGAGGTTATTACTGTACAGCACTGGGGGTTATATTACTGTACAGCACTGGGGGTTATATTACTGTATACAGTGCTGGGGGTTATATTACTGTATACAGCGCTGGGGGGTTATATTACTGTTTACAGCGCTGGGGGGTTATATTACTGTATACAGCGCTGGGGGTTATATTACTGTATACAGCGCTGGGGGGTTATATTACTGTATACAGCGCTGGGGGTTATATTACTGTATACAGTGCTGGGGGTTATATTACTGTATACAGCGCTGGGGGTTATATTACTGTATACAGCGCTGGGGGGTTATATTACTGTATACAGCGCTGGGGGGTTATATTACTGTATACAGTGCTGGGGGGTTATATTACTTTATACAGCACTGGGGGGTTATATTACTGTATACAGCGCTGGGGGTTATATTACTGTATACAGCGCTGGGGGGTTATATTACTGTATACAGCGCCGGGGGGTTATATTACTGTATACAGCGCCGGGGGGTTATATTATATCCCCCCCCCCCGGGACCCCGCTGTGTAGAAATATTTTTTGCCCGGAGAAGCTTGGAGATGTTGACATGATATATTATATGACCCTGAGTTTGCGGGGAGTTTAGGGGATTCATCCTCCTGCATTCTGTGAAACATCAGAAGCTGAAATCAATCAGAATAAAAGCTTCTCCCGTCCTCCATAAAACAAGAAAAATGCCAAAGCAAAACGACATAAATCTGTATTACTAATCCTACTGAGAAGGGAGGCAAGATCACTAGAAGATAAAAGGCTTTACTGAGAGGGTGGTAGATAAGTGGAACAGCCTCCCAGCAGAAGAGGGTAATACAGTGAGGGTATTAAACATGCATGGGATAGACATACGGCTCCTGAATCTAATGCGAGACCAACGACCGATTAAGGTTTGAGTCTTTACAGCGGGAGAAACGGGTGACTAGACGGGGGCCGCCGGGGGCCGATCTGCCAGCAGGTTCTATGACTGGATGCATGTTATATACGGGAAATGTTTTAATAACGATGTTCTTATTAAGCATGAAGATACATTTAGTTATCCCAGAGCCGGCAATCAGGGGACAATATGGCTGTTATCGAGTTACAACTCCCAGTATGCTCAGCCAGGGGAGTTTGTCTGTGGCCCCCATCGGACATCGGTTTTAATACAAATACCTCTTGTGTGTTTTTGTAAAATGTGCACAGCTCTCGAGATCACATCAGAGCTTCAAGTCTGATTCCCACCTCCATAATGCTTGGATTTTTTTGAGGGGGGCTTAAGTTTTTTTGAGACGTCTGTGTTCTGAGATCTGTTATTCCTCCCCAAACATAACCAGGACTTATCGACCAATTTGGAGCTTTGAAGAAATCTTGAAGACTTTGAAGAAATCCTAGACTTTCTAGGACGCGTCTTTGGAGCCGTGAGCTGCCGATGCGCTGGACATGTGACCCCCCCCCCCGCCCCCCCGGGGACAGCCTCGCCGGGGCCAAAATAAGCAAAACGCAAGATTTTTCCCATAGAAATATCCCGAAAAAAACATCAGCTGCTGGGAGGGGATATCACAAACCGTTTCCCAAATATCAGCCCAAAATGTACCATTTTGCAGCTGCGTAAATCTGAAAAAATAGGAATTATGTAAAAAAATAATAATAATAACTCCGGGAATTAACTGGAATTCTTCCTCCCCGGGAGTTTTTTTTCTGTCTCATCCAGGAAATTTTAAAGTTGCAGAAATAATCGTTTTCCGTGGTTTGTTTGTCAATATTTCATTATTTTTTTTCGCGGACGCGCATTCCTTTATCGCATGTGGGAGGAAACGCAGAGGCTTCGGCATTCGCCCCCCGACGCGTCCGCGGAGGAACACGAGGGGGGTGGAGACGGGAACGCGGCTTTATTATTATGGAAACTTATTCTGTCGAAAAGGGTCTGGGAGGCAAACGAAGTCATAGCTGAGGCCAAAACTAAGTGAAGTTACCCACAAATGCTCTTTACTGAGAGGCTGGTAGATAAGTGGAACAGCCTCCCAGCAGAGGTGGTAGAGGGTAATACAGTGAGGGTATTAAACATGCATGGGATAGGCATACGGCTCCTGAATCTAAGACGACTGATTAAGGGTTGGGCTCTGATCTGTCGGCAGATTCTAGGTTTCTGGGTTTTTATAGCCTTTTGCCCCTAAACCTAGTTTTTTACCCCGGGGGGGGGGTTGCCCGGTGTGGGGGGGTTGCCCCGTCGAACACAGAACCTCCCATTTACCTCCCTCCTCCCTGTCAGCTGTCTTTTATTTAAAGTCCCTCCGTAGCTGTTTCCCGGCAGCCAAATGTATCACTTTTCTTGCCTTCATGAAGCTGATTATTACCCCTGAGACACCCCAAATGCCCCACCGTGACTTGTGACGCGCTTATTATACACAAACAGCAATGCCCTCTTCTGGCAAGAAGTCACCTGTGTTGAAGCAGGGATTCCAGCTGTGATAAAGCAGGGAGAGAAGCACCAATCGGGACGCTCAGATATCATTAAATCAGAGGAGGATATGGAGGGGTCGCTCCGGACCGTGTGCCCCCAGAGTCTGCCCCTTCACCCCCAGACTCTAGGACTGGTTCCAAACTCTGATTCCTATCATCCCCACATCACACGAGGACACCCCCCCCCAGGCCGCGACCCCGGACGTTTGGACCCCGCTTGCTTTTTGTTATTCCTTCCCACGCTGCTTTTGGGCTGATTTCTGTCATTCCGCGAATGCTTCTGATTTCACGGCCTATCGGACGTCGCCAAGCGCAAATAAATCGGGAATAGGGGCAGAGGAGCAGGGGAGTCGGGTGCAGCTGGAACCGAGCCCCATGCAGGGGGTCTCCAAACCGCGGCCCTCCAGCTGTTGCAGGACTACATCTCCCATAACGCTCTCTCAGCTCAGAGACTGGCAGAGGATCTTGGGAGTTGGAGTCCTGCAGATCCAAGACCCACGGATCCATGAAATGGGAATTAGAGTCATCGCGGCTTTTTAGCAAAAATAAAGATATTTCATTTATTACCAAGAAATCCAATTCCTACGCTAAGTATCTGTTTAGATTATTGCCCAATCTTACATCAATCACCTACATATTAACCCCTTAAATCCTGGAAGAGGTTGGCTTGATCAGTCAGGAAAGGTCTTTGCTGATCTCTTTGATGAACCCGATAGGAACCAGAACTCCTTCACAAAGCGTGGGTCACCCGTAGTCCACGCGCCACCTCCTCCTGCTACCCCCCAGGGGGATATTTTTTTCCCCACAGGGGATGTGGAGAATGGGGGGGGGGGCACAAAGTGTGTGTGTCGGGGGTAATATGTGGGGAGGTGACCTTTCAGTGTAATGAAAGAGTTAAATGTTTTCTATTCAGGCTGTCAGTCAAAGGGTTAATCAATACCCCCCCCCCAGCACTCCAGCTGCCGAAGCGCCACAAGGGGTTAACGGGGGGGGGGCAGGAAATGCCCGTCTCCGATCCGCACATTCCATGGATGAAAACAGGAGAGGAGAAGCGGCTTTTTCCCACGCCTCGTGCCTGCGCGGCCGGCGCCTGCGCACAAATCAGCGGGGGGGGGGGCTGGGGGTATTAAGGTATTTGAAACAAAATGAGAGATTTTTTTAGGTGCTTCTTTCTCAGGGGAGCGAAATCACTGCAGACTTTAAACAATAAGGAGTGCGGCGAATGTGAGTCGGGGGTCTGCGGCCCGATATGTCCGGCCCGGGGAGGGGGGGGGGCATTTTAAAAAAAAACCAAAACAAAACAACTAAAACGACCAAAACAACCAAAAAAAACAAAACAACCTGTGACGGAAGCCTCCATTACTGGGACCACTGGAGAAGCCTGACTGCCAGCCTCCTCCCTATTGACGATGGGCCCTGGGTCTGTAAAGACTTCTGTGTCCCCCCCAGCAGTATCATCTCATCACTGGCTGAGGGGATTATCTCCAGCAGACAGCCAGGATCTGCCACCAGGGAGAGGCCGCCATTCTTTCAGTTTAATGTTGTATAAATCAGTCTCCCCCCTATTGTATTGTTAATCCCGTTACTGCCCCTGTTGTCTCTGAGAGGCAGATTAAGGGGGCAGTTTGTGTCCCAATATCTTGTTTTATGTTAATGTGTGTGATATATATATATATATAGTGTGTGTGTGATATATATATATATAATGTGTGTGTGTGATATATATATATATAATGTGTGTGTGTGATATATATATATATAATGTGTGTGTGTGATATATATATATATAATGTGTGTGTGTGATATATATATATATAATGTGTGTGTGTGATATATATATATATATAATGTGTGTTTTGCTGGATATATCCAGCTCTGTGTGTCTAAAATAAATCAGTCTTCGTTTGGTTTTACCCGACACTGAGTCTCGGCGAGTGACCGGGGAGCCGGGGAAAGTGTGGTGTCCCAGGCTAAGGGAGCACAAGATAGCGGAGGTAGTCGGTCGGACTAGCCAGCTCCGTGACACAACTAAATCAACCAAAACGACCCAAAAAAACCAAAACAACCAAAACGACCAAACCGGAAACATCAGAGAAAAAAAAAACGGCAACTGGATAGAAATCCAGACCCTTTTTTTTATCATAAAATAGCACATTGCTGACAACAGTCCTGATATCACCGGGCCAGTCCCGACAGAGCGTCTATTGTCTGTCCTGACGACTTCGTCTGTCTTCGTGGACTGCTCTTAAGTTTAGGATGTAACCAAACGCTCAGGATCGTGGTGTGGGGAGGAACGTGATATTCCAACCATTACGGACTACAGTTCCCAGCGTCTGGCTGAGGATCATGGGAATTGTAGTTTCCTCGCTTTTTCATAAAACAGTTTGATAGAAATTTACTTTTTTAAAGAAAAAAATATATAGCACATATAGGTTATCAATTTGAACCTTTTTTCTGTCATTTTTATTTGTTCCTCAAAAATTCAACTAAAAAAGTTAATTTGGGTTTTTTTACAGCCATTTTTTTTAAAGAAAAACAAAAATCGCAATTTACTGTTAGCGTGCGCCACAAACCAAAAACGGGAAGTCGTATTTCACATAAATCACCAAACAACAACTTCCTTGTGTCAAAAAATAAGAGGACCGCATGTTAGAGCTGATTTACGTTTACTGCTGTAGATTGTAAGCTCCTAGGGCCAGAGTTCAATTGTAACAGCTGCGGAACTCGCTGGCGCTTGATAAAAATAATAATAATTCACGTATTAATTAAATTTGACATTTTATGGCAGATATATTAACCAAAATCCCCGATATTAAAATACATATTTTATACATAAATTAATAAATGTCATTTATGGGAAAAAAATAGTAAAATGACGTTTTTGGGGGGCTAATTTCCCCGGCTGTGTAATTAGCGCCTTACGGTTTTTGGCGGCGGGAGGTCCGGCAGGCTTTTCTGTGGAGCGGCGCCGTGGTGCGCTGGCGTCCCATTGGTCAGCGTCTCTGTGGTTGGATGATCCACAACGTCGTCTTCAAAAAACAAACAGAACAGATAAATCATTCTGACAGAAATACAAAAAAAAAGAAATCACATTGTACAGCGCCGCGGAATATGAAGGCGCTATAGAAATCAGGACATTAAAGGGACCTTATAATAAAATAATGAATTGTGTTAAAGATACCTTTATTGGCTAACTCAAGTATAATAGATTGCAAGCTTTTGGGTTTCTTTTTCAGGCAGATTCTATATCATAAAAGTGTACTGAGTTTGCATCACAGCCCTCACAGCCACGTTACTGTAAATTCACATTTTTATTAAAAAAAATGTTTTAAAAAACCTTTTTTCCCCCCCAGAAATTCTCAGATTCTCGGCGTTACCGGTTACCGGGGAAACGTACCTCTTTCGGGTTTTGCTTGCTCGTCTTTCTTGTCTGAAACAACCACCTTATTCATGTAGATATATTCCTCGTCGCATCCTGCAGTCATAAAACAAAGTGTTCAGTCCCTGCCTCTGTCACCCAGACCCTCCCGGCAGATCGGCCCTCGCCGGCCCCCGTCTCGTCTC
The DNA here is from genome assembly GCA_023333645.1 of Sceloporus occidentalis. Classification (NCBI taxonomy): domain Eukaryota; kingdom Metazoa; phylum Chordata; class Lepidosauria; order Squamata; family Phrynosomatidae; genus Sceloporus; species Sceloporus occidentalis. The sequence continues at coordinate 1,383,157 of JALMGF010000212.1, forward strand.
CCGTTTCTCCCGCTGTAAAGACTCAAACCTTAATCAGTCGTTGGTCTCGTCTTAGATTCAGGAGCCGTATGCCTATCCCACGCGTGTTTAATCCCCTCGCTGTATTACCCTCTACCACTTCTGCTGGGAGGCTGTTCCATTTATCCAACACCCTCTCAGTGAAGTAAAACTTCCTTCCATTCCATCTCAGCCCCTGCCCCTCTAGTGTTAGAGTAAAGTGATAGAAGCCGCTCCGCTCACCGCTATTACTTTTCATGTAAACCTGGAGGATTTCGGTTAAGATGGATTTCTTCAGGACGGCGGAGCTGCTGAGGCTTTCTTTGTCCAGAACGTTCAGGAAATCTTCCAGCTCGGTGAGCAGCCGTTCCAGGGCTGGGGAGGAAAAAGACAAAGATCAGACAAAAAGCCCAGCCGGGATCCATCGCAGCCCAGCCGCGTACCCTGGCCATGGCTGCCCCTGCTTGGCTGTACATATGGCGGGAGACCACAAGGTGGTAAAAAGTGGTGCTGTCGCCATAGAAACGAATGGAACGTTCCTGCTGATTCTTTCAGTTCTGGAATTGTCTTTGATGCATAAACCATATACAGGGCCGGACGGACGGGGGGGGGGGGGGTAAAGAGGCTCCCCTGTCGCTTTGAGGCCAGCGGCCAGCTAATAATTGATGCACAGCCGACAGCTGGATAAGACTAACGGCGTTTGCCTCGAGTGCCCAGTTTACAAGCTATAGAAATGAATGATGATTAATGGATTATTTTATTTTATAAAGGGTCTAATAGATTGTAAGCTCCTAAACCCAAAGCCCGCTTCTCCTTACGCTGGGGTTAAACATCTGTTAATCTAATTGTCCATTTTAATGTTCATTTCCAATCTCCGATATCACGGGACGGATGGAGAATAAATGCCGGAATAAACATTAATATTTACAGCGTCCGGCGAGGAATCTGATCGGATTCCGGAAGGAATTACCGCATTTGCTCGATTATAAGACGACCCCCCCCCCCAAAATCTGAATATTAATTAATGAAAAAAAGAAAAAGCCTGAATATAAGACGACCCTATAGGAAAAAAGTTTTACCAGTAAATGTTAATTCCTGTAAACTATGTGAACAATTGTTTGTTAATAAAAGCTATGATTGAGAAAAATATGTTGTTTTTGGTTTTATTTCCTTTTTTTCAACCTGCCCCCCCAGTTATGCACATCTGCCCCCAGGCTTGCCACTCTGCCCCAGAAAAGCCTTATACCCTCTAAATGCCACTGTGCCCCATGATACACCTTTTAACCCTCTATATGCCACTGTGCCCTATTATAGGGTTAAAAGGCATATTATGGGGCAGAGTGGCATATAGGGAGGTATAAGGCATTTCAGGAGGCAGAGTGGCGCATAGAGGGTTAAAGGGCATTTCTGGAGGCAGAGTGGCATTAAGGGGGTTAAAAGGCATTTCACAGAGCACTCTGCCTCCAGAAATGCCTTATGCCCCCCCCATTTAACACTCCCTCCCTCTCCCTCCTCCAAACTTACCGGTGCTTCTGAGACCCCGGTGCTTAGTCCGGGCAGCATGTAGAGCTCTACGCGCTTGAGCGGAAGTTGTCTACGCGATTCGCGTAGAGCTCTACACACTGCCCGGACTAAGCACCGGTAAGTTGGGGGGCATAACACAGGAGGAAGATCCAGGTCCCCTGCATCGCTGCGGGGAATCTGGATCTTAGTCTCATAGTCGGACCTATTTGAGGTCTGATTATAAGACGACCCCGATTATAAGACGAGGGGTATTTTTCAGAAAAAACCTGGTCTTATAATCGGGCAAATACGTTAATAAATGGCAAAATCTGAAAAATAGCTTAATTGTGGGGTGTTTTTGCCTTCTTTTGGATCTAAAGCAGGAAGGATCGGTGGGGGGGACTTGATGGACTTGGGTCTTTTTCCAGCCTAAATCACTATGTATGTTAATATGTTACTATATATGTTACTATGTATGTTACTATATGTTACTATATTACTATGTGTGTTACTGTGTTACTATACCGCTATATTACTATATATGTTACTATATTACCCTTTGTACAACGCTACGGAAATTGATGGTGATAATGTTACTATATATTACTATGTAACTATATTACTATGTATGTTACTATGTATGTTACTATGTATGTTACTATGCATGTTACTATGTATGTTACTATGCATGTTACTATATATTACTATGTAACTATATTACTATGTATGTTACTATGTATATTACTATGTATGTTACTATGTATGTTACTATGTTACTATGTTACTATATATGTTACTATGCATGTTACTATGTATGTTACTATGTTACTATATATGTTACTATGCATGTTACTATGTATGTTACTATGCATGTTATCTATATATGTTACTATGCATGTTATCTATATTACTATGTATGTTACTATGATGTTACTATATATGTTACTATGTATGTTACTATGTTACTATGTATGTTACTATGCATGTTACTATGTATGTTACTATGCATGTTATCTATATTACTATGTATGTTACTATGTATGTTACTATGTATGTTACTATGATGTTACTATGTATGTTACTATGTGACAGCACTACAGACTCTGCTGGCGCTCTTTAAATAAGATTTCATTAAAATGGTGACCTAAAAACTGAGTGCCGTCTAATGGATTTTTTCTTTACATTCAGAAAAACTGAAGGAAGGAAATAATTATTGAGAGAGAAAGATATCGGATGCAGATGAAGTGCGAATACATTGGATGTGTTATACGTGCCACGTATCCCGCGTTAGTTACGTTAGGCTACGGACGTCCACCTGAGACCAAGCAGGTCATGAAACGCGTCGGGCGCTAACATGCAGATTAACAAAATAAATGGAGAGGAGGAAAGAAATGTGTCGGCCTTTTTCTTTTGTTTGCTTTGGGAATCTGTAACTCATACCCCGAGAGGCGAGATAAACAAATCCTTTGTCCCGTCTCGGAGCAGAAAAGGCCTTGTGCAGATTTTCCAGCCTTTTTTTTGCTGTTTAAGTTCAGAGCTTCTGGATCCGCCGACCGACGGCCGTCAATAGCATTTTTGTTCCAGTTCTCAAGACATCCTACTCAGAGCTGCCAAAGGTCAGCGCTCTCCGAAAATCCCCTGTTCTCTGCATCAGAGGAACGGAGTCGGTGAAAGGGCGTAAAGGGTGTGTGCGCCCCCACAACGCGGTAATAATTAACCCCTTGGGAGCCAGAGAGGCTGCCACCAGCCTCTTACATGTTCAGTGCCATCGAAGCGTGAGCCTCTATTTCCGTCACTCTCTGTTATCCGGTGCATTCTACATTCTTCTCTCTCCTCCATTCCACTCTAAATCCTGCGCTCTCTTTTTTTCGTTTTCGCTCTCTTTCTCTCTCTCCCCTTTTCCACTTTCTTCTGCTTCCTCTCCTCCATTCCATTTTCTGTATTTCTTTCTCTATTCTCCACTCTCACTTCTTCTGTCCTTTTCCTTTCTCCTTCCCTCTTTACTCCATTCCTTATCTCTCTCATCAATTCCACTTCCCCGTTTACATCAGAATGAGCGATCCGAGCAGAGAAACCAAACCAACCGGCAGATTCATTATCTGGAGTTACCCGACGGCGCTCATCAGTCACCTAAACTATTTTGGCATCGGATCAGTTCGTTACAGAAAGGGTTAAGAGCATTCTTCCTGTTACCGGAAATTGATCATATTACACACAATAAGCCCCGAAAATTCCACGTCTTATCTTTCTCACCTTTTGAGTGAATCAGCCCTCACCTGTGAAAGGCGATACTCAGGAGAGCGCAGACAGACGGGCAGAAGGTCAATGAATCACGAGACGTTATTTGGAATTCTGCCCGCGGCTCTGCGTTTTTGGGGACCCCCAACCTCGTAATGTTTACAGCTAGCGGATAATGGGGGGATTTAATCCCTGGAGTTCTATTCGTCTGTCAGGTAGAAGCTTCAGGTGAGCAGGACGTAGGAGGCACAACACACGTCTATTACGTGACCCCCACAGCGGTACCATCTTCTCCGCGCTCTGAGCCGGCTACAGATGGGCAACCACTCTGGTCCCCGGAGTAAGGGTGATTCCCAGCGAACCGAACCCCCAAAATAATGAGGCCACAATGAATGCGGTTTGTTGGGGATTTTATGGATACAGAACAAGGTGATTTTGGGGAGACATTCAGGATACGAATCGGTTCACTTATCACGGTCTATAGCCAATGGGGCATCAAAGGTGACGGGCAGGTGCAAGCTTCAAGTGGCCAATAGATCCAAACCTGGGCAGGTGAGACACGGGGACCAATCAGAACCCTGCCTATGATTTAAATGAGGGGATGTGCAAGTGGGCAGCGCGGGGACTCACCGGAGTATGAGGGACGGTTACAAGGGTGCGCGGCATGAGTACCACCAGGCTATAAGAATAAATGATAACTGTGCATATATATTAATGAGAGCCACGCATGAACGGGACGAGATCCCCTCCAAGGAGTCAGGAATGTCTTATATCGCAATATAGCTACATAGGTAGAGATCTCTAGAACCTCACAGCCATTGGGCTGAGTTCTAAGCAGTCAGAGGTCGATTGCCACAATGTATACTTCCGTTATTCAACAAATATTTCACCAACAGACCCATAACCAGAACATATTTTATCAATAATATATATACATTATTACAAGCCATATAACAGTGGCTTACATTCAGACAAATTAAATAGTAGATGTAACCCAAGAAAGGTTCACCGTACTGAGAGGGTGGTAGATAAGTGGAACAGCCTCCCAGCAGAAGTGGTAGAGGGTAATACAGTGAGGGTATTAAACATGCATGGGATAGACATACGGCTCCTGAATCTAAGACGAGACCAACGACTGTAGTTAGGTGGCAGGCATACTGGCAGCCAGCGGGTACCTGGCACAAAAAGAATCAGATCCATCCAAATGCTCAAATACGGCCTCAAACAGGGATTCTTATCAGGAATTTTTTTCACATTAAAACCGCACTTTGTGTTCCAATTCAGCATCAGTGTGGTGCTTTGGGAATGAGGGGGTTAACGCATGAAGGATGCCCCTGGCTTTAGGATTTAGTACATATCCCACCTCAATGTATATTCAGAGGGGTGTAAAATCCGGACGGGGTGTGAAAGTGTCCTTTACGATCCATCTGGCCCCCTGATGCGAAGACGCGATTGTTTCCTTTGGACAAAGAGAATCAAACTTGGATTTCCTGATTGGCTTTTGCCTTTTTTTATACCAAATCCAAGTTCGTTTATTCCTCCTCTCCTCTAGCTGGAACAATTATAATGCTTTTCCGTTATTTTGCAACCTTTTTTTGCTCTTCAATTTCCACAGGGTCCTTTGGTTTGGCTTTTAGGTTTCCCAATTGTCATCATCATCATCATCATCATCATCATCATCATCAGCCATAATATCCACCAGCAACCCCCAAAAGAAGTCATGTATTTACCCCCAGCCTCCGGTCTGGCTCTGTGATTTAGGTAAACTAGGCAGGGGGCATCACCACAAGGTCCTTTCCTATGTCAGCCATCAAGTCCGTCCAGGAGTCTCGGAGTCAAAGGGCACGAGAGACCCTATGGCCGGCGCTGCTCACCGTACAGGACCGTAGGCGCAGGAGAATTGGCCATAGACTTCTACTCATCAGGATTAAGCAGCCCTTTTTATTTAATTACCCTCTATTTGGGCAGGAAGGGGTGCATACATTATTTTAAGCCCCTCTCCAAAATGAGAGCAAAAGTGCACGCGATGAAAATATATTATCGATTGATTTATATTGATATAAAATATATAGACGACGGCCATTTTTAAAGGTCCCTGATTAAAAATATATCAGGTCATTCAAACAGGCGAGGAGTTCTAAGCTGAATGCTGGTTGGCTGGAGACACGGGATGCCACATTCTGAACAATTAAAGTGTGGAAAAAATTATCTTTTTTTTCTTTTTTTTTTTTTACTAAACGGGCAGTTTTGAGTCTAGACCGCAGAGCTGATATCCAGCTGCAGATTCCCCGCATTCGGCCAGAGACTTCTCATAAGAGGAGGTCACATTGAGTTGACACATCTGGATCGCAGAAGACCCTCCCCGCGCAGCTGGAAGCAGATACTGTTATGTCAAACAAACCATTAAAAAGGAAAAAAAAGCAAAGAAAAAAACCCAAAAACCCAGGGATGCAACGGATTGGAGCTCAACCCCTCCCCCAATGGGGTAAAAATGTGGAAATACCCAGAAGATGCTCAAAGGCAGTAAATTAGGCATTGATGCTCCAGGGGTAATTCTGTAAGAAAACATCAGTAAAAAAAAACCCTCTTTCCCCATTAAATGGTTATTTTTTCAGGGTCCTGAAAATGGGGGATAATGCCATATATTGGCAAGTTTCCTGAAATCAGCGGCTTCTGGATGGTGGAGATATTGAAATGACTTTGGAGAGCGATGGATTCATGATGTTTGCTCCATAAAGCGACTTTGTATCGTTAGGGAGCAGATATCTCCTTTCACTGGGGCAATAAATGTATCAAGAAAACCAAGTCCCCGGTTCAAAGATCTATCTGTCGCCCTGCTCGCCCTGCCCGCCCTGCCCGCCCTGCTCGCCCTGCCCGCCCTGCCCGCCCTGCTCGCCCTGCCCGCCCTGCCCGCCCTGCTCGATGGGGATTATTCCATTCCTTCTGAAGCCGATCCATCACCGGGTTGGAATCAGTTATTCAGAAGAAGCAATCATTGCCCACATGGACGTCCCTCCGAGGTGACAGGTAAGAGGACCTTAATATTCCGAGGATCCTTCAAGCCCTTCTCCGGAACCCTTTTCTATGACACACAACGAAAGAAACTTTGTATTTTTTTAGACTCTCCCATTTTAGGTCGGAAAACACTCTTTCATGTAAAGTCCAAGCAGCCTAGAGCAATAACTAACAGCGGTTTGATGGAGCGCGGAGCTGACCTGCTGAGTCCCACAAAGGTCAATCTCTATGAGCTCATGGACCTCCCTGCCTGGTCTTACCCTCTACTTCTCAACCCCCCTCTGACATCTTCCATCGATGTTCCGCAGCTTCAGGTTAATTATTCACGATAAAGACAATTCTGCAGAATTCCGAGTTCACGTTATTACTTAATGAGTCGAGAACGCCATGAGTCACGCCGCCCAAAGCGTCTTCTCCATCTCCACCACCACAGGAACACCCAGCGGAGTTAGAAAAGCCGGAGCACATTATCATACGGAGCGCGAAGATCTGCTTTCCTGCAGGAGTTATTATTTTTGGAAATCATATCTCCGCTCCTAAGCATCCTTCAACGTTCTCATGATTCTGTTTGGGCTTTCAGCGGTGTTTGTAGATCGCAGCGCAGGTTAAATCGCCGGGAGGCACGATTGCCCCCCCGATGTACAGATTCAGACCCCGGCTAATTTTGTTAGGGTGAGGATAACGGCTAATGTTGAGTAAACAGCCATTGGAATTTTGGGGTTTTTTTTAGATTATTTGGCTTTTCTTAAGAGATTTTCTTTGTTAATCATCTCAACCAATAAGAACTCCCAAAAGTAAAATACCCCCCCCCAAAAAAAAGAATTCTCTGCATGGCCATGGATTAGGTCGAAGCAGTGCCGACGGTCCGTTTTGTCTTCCTTGACCTAAGGGCACCTTTTCAGTCTCTCGTTGGGAACACAAGCCACTTAGCTTCCTGTTCTCAGGATCTGCATGCTTATTCCTCCCCGTTAAGTTGTAGGCTGAGGCAGCCTTTGTAAGGGTAGGAGGAAGGGAGAGGGAACTATTCGGCCATATTCAGATCTCAGCTTTTCCCTAAAAGTATGGTTGCCGCGTGGCCAGAATTAGGTGGCTTGACTTTTATAAAGTTGGTTGCCGGTGGAATTCCCCGACCCGGGACTCGCTGGGAGAAGCCACGATCCGGTGTTACTCGCCCCTCACCGACAGATACAACGTAACAGCGCCGGCTCGGAGCGCTATTACAGCCGGCAGCATCCAGCCGCGATACAATGCGACAGCGGACAGCAATCACCCCATTAAAAGGTCTTTTTTTGGGGGGGTCCTGAAATTAGGGGATAATGCCATATATTGGCAAGTTTCCTGAAATCCGCGGCACTTCTGGATGGTGGAGATATTGAAATGAACTTGGAGGGAAATGGATTCCTGATGTTTCCTCCACAAAGTTTTAATAATGAGTGGAATTTTGTTAAAAGCTGGGAATGTGACCGTTTCCCTTTGAATTATTAAAAAGTTGGCTCTACAGACTTTATGAAATTAGCAGAGGAAGGCGAGCGAACGCAACGTCTGCGGGATGGGGCTTTCCTTCCCCAGGTGAGAAGAGGAAGAGAGTGCGCGGTGTAGCTACACGGAACCTGCTCTCAGCAGAAGTGGCACCGGTTGATTGAATGCGCTTCCCTTTCCCAGAAGCCACGAGATGAAGTGAAAGCCGACCAGTGACAGCGAGATTTCCCGGACATTTGGATTCCATCAGATCCCAGATGGCGGGGGATCCACCAAACCGCGTCCTTCATCTCTCGCTCTGATTAGACGCCAGCCTTGGATATTTCCTACTTCATTCCGAAAAATAAACTGAATTTATTACCCTCAATCCCAGCGTCTGAAAACAGGACTTCTGAGGGCTCGACCCACTAAGTCAAGCTCAGAATCGCACATTTTCAGAAAAGAGAAAAACTTTTGGCATGAACATTGTACTCGAGACGAACGGAGCGGTCACCGCAGAGGGATCTCGCCCGTAATATCTTATATCCCTGGCTGTTAATGAATTAGAGCTCTTCGGCGGGAAACAGGCCGGCTGAGAGTCATGGGAGCTGCAGTTTAATAATATCAGAAGGAATAGACCTCAGCATTGGGTTTGACTCTCAGAATGGGAATTGATTCCTTTTAGTGGATTTCCTCGATAATTCATTAAACACAAAATAACCGGTTAGGTCAAAATAAAAAATAAATGCGCCATTTGTTCTTCATTATGTAGGAATTTGTCTGGAAGTCACACTTTTCCCCTTTTTTCTAGATTTATAGCAGTCTGACTTTTAACCATTTGGTACCAAATCTGAAAAAACATCACATTATCTGTGTGTCTCTCTCTGATGCCCCTCTCTCCTCCCCCGATGCCCCCCCCGATGCCCCTCTCTCCTCCCCCGATGCCCCCCCGATGCCCCTCTCTCCTCCCCTGATTCCCCCTCTCCTCCACTGATGCCTCTCTCTCCTGCCCCGATGCCCCTCTCTCCTCCCCTGATGCCCCCTCTCCTCCACTGATGCCTCTCTCTCCTCCCCTGATGCCCCTCTTTTCTAGGAGGTGAGAATGTTTGCGGGGTATGAGGGTATCGCAGGGTTCTACGGCCCTAAAAGCCCCCATAATGTGTATAGAAACAGCCGGAAACGTGTAAATTAAATATGTTAAATCGTTATTCTCCGGAGACGTCCCGGTTAAGCCCAGACCATGCGGCTCTCTGAGTGAGTGAACGCTCTATGAGTATTATTTACTATATCGGCTGTCCTGAAAAACACAGGATCTGAGAGTTTTTTTTCTTAATAAATCTGCTCTAATTACCAAATCATAATGAATTTTCCCAAAGTCTGTACCAAGTCCCTTAAACCTACGAGACGGACGCCGTACCCAGGAATCCTTCAGCTTCCGCATGCAAGCGAATTATAATATATCATATATAATATATAATATATAATAATATAGATTTCCCAACAATATGATCTAATATATAGATACATATAATATTACTATTTGATTTGAAAGCGATAATGTGGTTTTATTGGTCCCCTGAGCTCTCTCTCTCTCCTGCTCTATTCAATGGCTGCCGGGTTTAGCCCTGAACTCAGAAAAACCCAGCAGCCCCCTAGATATAGAAATAAATAAAAATATACGGGAGAGAAGAAACGGAAGATTCCATTTAGGAAATACATTCATTCCATGCAAACTATGGCGGGGCTGGCGGGATTTTTATATAAAGGGGCATCGATAATCCGTTTTTTTGGTGTCGCCCACCGCGGGATTCGGCTGCATCAGTTCTGAGCTGATAAGAAAATTAAGGTTGTGAAAAAAACCCACAAAAGGTTAATGTTTCAAGAGTTAAGGAGCGCTGGGGGCGAATCCGGCTCCAATGGGGTTAATTAGATGAAGAGTTTAAAAGTTCATTAATCGCATTTCCAGCTGCAGTCTGAACGCCCTCGTAGTATCTATTAATTATTATCTATCAATTATTATTATTATTATCTATTAATTATTATTATTATTATCTATTAATTATTATTATTATCTATTAATTGTTATTATTATCTATTAATTATTATTATTATTATTATCTATTAATTATTATTATTATCTATTAATTATTTTTATCTATGAATAGAAGCGGCTCTGGAAGTTGGGCTCCCAGCGAGTTCAACGACATATTAATGACAACAAGAAGAGGTTTAACCTCACTGTATTACCCTCTACCACCTCTGCTGGGAGTCTGTTCCACTGATCTACAACTCCCTATGTATTCACTGTACTAGCCTCTACCCTGGGGCCGAAAGGGGCCGGTCTGCCAGCAGATTCTCGACTCCTTAGTTTTAATAAACTTAGTTATTAGCTCCTCGTTGGGATCAGATAATCCGCCGCAGTGCTGAGTGTCTGGGCTCCAGACGTTCGGGACACGGGTCGGATCAGACGCGTAACCGCGGTGCAGGCAGCAAACAAGCAGCATTATTGTCTGATATAATGAGGGGGCTGCAGTAATCGGCGGCGTGGGGGGCGGGAATAGGAACCGCTTTCCTAAAAGTGCCTTTTACTCTCGTACAGTATTTCGTTTTTTCCTCCCCAGCAGAGGAACTCGAAAACAATAAAGCTTTTCATGTTTTTTTAATAGAGCAGCAAACGCTGACAATCGGTTATTTGTGATCGAGGAGCGGGGATTCGGGGGAAGGAAATTATTTCGCTTCTAAACCTTTAACCCTTTTCTCTTAATTGAATCATCGCTAGAACTTGGGGTTTTTACCAACGGAAGACGACGTTTGGTGTCCATTGGAGACGTCCCCCTGTTACATCATACAGAGAGGTCACAGAGGGGCCACGAAGACGTGTCGGGGGCCACAGAGCCCGCTGGTCCACCACATACACCGTAAAGGGAATATACCGTCTACGTTTAACCTCATTCATAACCCCCGCAATATTCAGATGAACCCCCCCACGAAAATGACTTTTTGTTACTTTGTTACAAAAACAAATAAAGATTTCATAATAAATACAGATTATGGATACATTCTGAGTGGGTTCAGATATTTAACTCTATATTAACTATACATAATACAGGGGCCGGTCACTGATTTATCTATACATTATACAGGGGCCGGTCACTGGTTTATCTATACATTATACAGGGGCCGGTCACTGATTTATCTATACATTATACAGGGGCCGGTCACTGGTTTATCTATACATTATACAGGGGCCGGTCACTGATTTATCTATACATTATACAGGGGGCCGGTCACCGATTTATCTATACATTATACAGGGGCCGGGTCACTGATTTATCTATACATTATACAGGGGCCGGGTCACTGATTTATCTATACATTATACAGGGGCCGGTCACTGATTTATCTATACATTATACAGGGGGCCGGTCACTGATTTATCTATACATTATACAGGGGCCGGGTCACGGATGTGTTTGAACAGCGCAGGGCGGTCGGCATGAAGCTGAGCTAAAGAATTAATAAGTAAAGAGTGGATCCCCGCCGTGTCGATCTGCGAGCCGCGTTCCGCTCCCGCTTCCCGTTCCTCACTCGGTAAGGTTTTGATTCTTTGTCTCTGGAGTTTCAGCTCCTTCCGGCTCGTTCTCTGCGGTTACACGAGGGCCGCGTCGGATTGTTTGGGCCGATACTTTCTTTCGGATTAATATATAACGTTAATATATTTATTATTATTATTCTTTTTTGGCCTCTAATCTCTTTATGAATCACGCAGCGTCCGGAGCTTAAAATACCTTTTATTGTCGCTGTTTTCGTGTTTTAAATAATTTCGTTCTCTGAATTCTTCTCTTGGGTCCCGAATGTTCTTTTTCGCCAGGATTATTAAAAAGGTTTAGCGGATTATTATCAAAGCTGCGGCTCCTAAACTAATTATTTTATTAAACGCAAAACTTACCCCAAAAATGATTCATTTATCGGTTTGGTGGAACGTAGATAGATGGAAACTACCATGAGATAAAGGAATTGCCCCAACCTCTGGGGGTATCTTCTCAAGGCAGGGAGGGGGTATTTAATAATAACCATTCAAGCCCAGTTCCAACACATAGATATACCCCCAGCTCTGCCCCCGTCACAGAAATAACCCCCAACTCTGCCCCCGTCACAGAAATAACCCCCAGCTCTGCCCCCGTCACAGAAATAACCCCCAGCTCTGCCCCCGTCACAGAAATAAACCCCAGCTCTGCCCCCGTCACATAAATAACCCCCAGCTCTGCCCCATTACATAAATAACCCCCAGCTCTGCCCCATCACATAACAAAGAGAGGCTGGATGTGGCCTCTTGAGGATTGGTTCTCAGTTCTATCATTTTCAATCATTTCCACGTAAATGCACAAAAAGCTCCATTTGTCTCAAACTCTGTGGCAGAATTTATTAAATAATAAATAAGTTATGATGTCATTTCTCTGCATTAACTGCGTCGTATCGAGCAGGAGCCTCCGCCAGCTTCGGTGAGACTCGCCGCGTCAGTGAATGGAACCCCAATAAATAACGTCTCCCAATGACTAGAAAGGGTTAAAAAACATGGTGTCCAGAGAGCAGAAGATGATCTGATGCCACGATGCACCGGCTTGGTCATGACGTCATACTCTATTTATAAATATTCCATCGACTGTGTTCAAGGAAATAATACCCCAGTAAATAATACCCCAGTAAATAATACCCCAAATTCCTGGCAGGGGCCTTTAGCAGTAAATGATATCCAAGACGTTGCCATCACCGACCCCCGTGGTGTATTAACCTCCGCCGCTGGCATCCTGAATGGATTAAAAGGTGCTGCATGCCTTTAAGGTATGACATCATAGACACGGAGCGCCTCTTAGAGAAGTCAATGGAGGGTGCGTTGAGTGTAAGTGTAAGTAATCGGCCGCACGTCGGGGGCTTAATCATCCAAGAGCCCCCCCCCCGTTTTCTAGCATGGACATTGCCCCCCCTTAGACCTAAACAGCTGAGCCCTCGTTACATCACTGACTGACCCCCAATAAATAAATCATCTGCCCCTAAATCCCCCCAAACAGACAGAAAACCTCAATCGCTCCACAACGCCCGAAAAATCCTCCATAAACGCGGAAATTCATAAATCAAGGAATTCGGGGAAAAAAGATCATTTCAGTATTAAGTATTTTGAAAGTTGCAGAAAGCCCAGAATGCCCCTAATTGTTCGGGGGGCCGAGGATGTGCAGGGCAGGAAGGGCAGAGCCAAGAACAATAGGACCTGCGCGGTGAGGAACATTTCCACCCAAGGGTCCGCTAAAAACAATATTTATTGTAATCGGCAGAAGGGCTGCGCCGGCACCAACAACAAAAGCTAAAAAAAAACGCAATTAGAACAATAAGCGAGAGCCTGCGCGGCCAGCGGCCTCCACTACCAGCTCCCAGCCTTTAATCCATCGCCAGCTATTTCTACCGACATCGGAGGATGACGACGGACGCGCCTTTTCTCCTCCCGAGAGTTAACGGGAAGAACGCAGGCTCACAAAGGGTTAAAATTAGCATGAAAACAGATTAGATGTTGTTGGTTTTTTTCTTAAGAACCGAATAATTTTAGCAAAAAAAAAATATATATATTTTCAGCAGCGTCACAATCAGTTTCCATAACGGGCATCCATCCGGCACACCGCATGCCTACCAACTGCCTCGCTTTGCACGGGACAGTCCCGGTTTTGGTAGAGCTCAGTGTGATTGGGCACCGCGGGATTCTCATACATAGAATGGACGGTTTTGTCCCAAAGATATTCCAATGAGATGTACGGAGCGCGGCCGGGATGTGCGTCGGCTCATGGCACAAAATATCACAATAATCCATATGATTGCGGACACGACAGGAGTGATGGGAGTTAAAGTGAGATGACCTCATTAACACTAAAAAGTTTTGGTATCTGATCCAACAGAATGCAGCAATAATTCCTTTATTATTATTATTATTAACAAAAAATAATAATAACAACAAGGATAATAATAATCATAACAATAATAACAATAATAATAATATTTATCACCATAATAATAAAATTATATAATTCCCAGTCTAAAAATCACAATTACTATCTCTTAATAATATTATCACAATGCTTAAAACGCTGATATTTTTGTGGCGGGATCCGCAGATACATTTACACCGGAAACACTTGACAAGTTTTGACTCCATAGCAGGTGAAATAACCGTTTCCCGTATTGTTTCCTTTCCCGTTTTTGGTAAAAGTAGTCTATACATGGGACAGGTGCAAAGTTGATATCCTCAACATCAGATAAAACCAAAGAGGGTTTGGGATTCTTACAGCAGAAATAATGAGCAGAAGGGGAACTGCCTTAAAAAAATACTAGTTTGGAGTTTTCAAAAACATTGAGCTGTTTTCTTTTTTACCCCAGTTGTAGTTTTTGCCCCGTAATATAAAGTTTTCAGGCAGCTGCATATCAGCCGTTTGTATGATTCTCGCTCTGTTATCTGATCCCCGAACTACTAAACCCCCCGACTCCTTATCATACTGCCTGTATGAATGTATGACAATAGAATGGCTCGGTCTTAATCACCCAGTCGGACTCTCTGACTAATGAAAGTCTATGGAGGAACGGACTTCATTAGTATCGCCATAAAGCATCAGCTCAGTGTGGTGTTTAAGCCGGGAAAGTCACCCAAAATATCACATGACTGACAGCAACGGCGGCTCCAGGTCTGTATAGTCCAGGTATATTACTGTATACAGCGCTGGGGGGTTATATTACTGTATACAGCGCTGGGGGGTTATATTACTGTATACAGCGCTGGGGTTATATTACTGTATACAGCGCTGGGGGTTATATTACTGTATACAGCGCTGGGGGGGTTATATTACTGTATACAGCGCTGGGGGGGTTATATTACTGTATACAGCGCTGGGGGTTATATTACTGTATACAGCGCTGGGGGTTATATTACTGTATACAGCGCTGGAGGTTATATTACTGTATACAGCGCTGGGGGTTATATTACTGTATACAGCGCTGGGGGTTATATTACTGTATACAGCGCTGGGGGTTATATTACTGTATAAGGATATTTATGCTTCATGCTTTCCAGATATGTTATAAGCGATTGTCCGTAGATAAACTGGGGCCACATTATACCCCCTGACCCAACTCCCATCACCCATAGGTGAACCCATAGGTCACCCCCCCCCCTGATCCGCTGGTAATTTAATTAGATTTTTTTAATATAAATGATAAATTATTCTTTGATTTTTTCTCTGCATTCAGCGGATTTAACTTATCAGTTTCTGCTCTACTTTCTCTGCACAGATCAGTAAATCCTCCGAGTTTCTTCCATCAAAGCAGAAAAGTAATAAAAAGAAAAAGATAAAACCAAGGAAATCCCAATTAGATATCCAGCCGCACAAAAAATAACTTTATCTTTACTGAGAGGGTGGTAGATAAGTGGAGCAGCCTCCCTGCAGAAGTGGTAGAGGGTAATACAGTGGGGGTCCAATAATAGGAGCACAAAAAGAACTGAAATGGCCCTCGTCGGCCCCCGCGTGACATCAGAGGAAGTCCACAGGCTGATGTGTTTAGAACTCCATGCAGTTCCGTCTCTCTGTATTAGATTAGAGTGATTTTTATTCATTTGTGTATTTTTATGTTTCCTGTTTATATTTAGAGATAATTCTAAGTTCCTGCAGACTGGATGAGAAATACGATTATTATGAGTAAGAAGAAGCCCCAACCGCCCCGCCGCTGCCTACTCGTGATTGGGCTCCCTGTTATCGAATGGGTTGGAGCTATTCCACCCCATTATCGGGGCTTTTAGGGCAGTAGAACCCTGCAATACCCTCATACCCAGCAAGCATTCTGACCTCCTGGAGAAGGGGGGATTTGGGGACCAAAGCGGGACTGGCCAAAATAATAAGGGACACTTGGCAGGTATGAAATAGCATGAATTTTACCCACAACAGTATTTGGAGGCTCATTTGGGATTTTAGTAACTTTGACGATGTCTGTTTTCTGTTTTTGCTGCTCAATGTTGGGATGGGATAATTCACGAGGGGGATTACAGCGACGGCCCCTCCTCCAAAACAGCAACCGAGCCCGGACCCCCGATCATCCAACGCGTGTGTCCCCCCCCCCCCGCATCCGGGTGACAAGAAAAAACAGACCTTAACACACAGGTTTACCCCATTAAACCCTCAACTCCAACTGGGCTGCGGTGCCTTTCTTTACATTTAACCCAAAATGTTACAAAGTAACCAGAAAAACTCCAGAAACTCCTCTTTATTCCAAAATATAAACCAACCGCCCCGGCACAGTACGTAAAATGCGGAGATTTACCCCAAACCTACAACCGCGGTGAGTAACAAGGATATAATGTAAAAAAAACGCCAGGAAAAGAATCCTGCGATGTCTGCGATAAAATACAATGTTACGTTCGCACTCTTCTTAGTATATATCGCCGTCATATTCCGCAGCGCTGTACAACGGATAAACAAGGCATAGCAGAGGACATAAGTAGTTTGAGCAGAAACAAAGGGTGAGGAGGGCTGTGCGCACAGGAGCTTACAATCTAAGAATGTGTTGCTTCTCCACCTGAAGGAGACAATTTGGTCCCAGATAGGAAGACCACCTTGGCCTTTGGCAGCATACCCCAGAAAGTAATTTCAATTAAAAAAATACACATTATTTAAGCATTCATTACTTTAGATGTATTATTCCTTTGTTAAAGAAGTTTTAGTTTACTGAGAGGGGAGTAGATCAGTGGAACAGCCGCCCAGTAGAAGTGGTAGAGGGTAATACAGTGAGGGTGTTAAACACTCATGGGATAGACATACGGCTCCTGAATCTAAGACGAGACCAACGACTGATTAAGGTTCGAGTCTTTACAGCAGGAGAAACGGGCGACTAGACGGGGGCCGGATGGGGCCGGATTACCTTCTTATCTACAAAGACTTTAAAGCGCGGATGCTGTGACCCCCATGATTCAGGTGATGCCCCAGGTGACAAAAATACCTGAAGAAAACACAGAGGGCAGAGGGTCTAATTTCTAAGACATTCCTGGAAAGGCAAGAAAGGGCCCTGAAACCCGATAAGACGGGAGGTTGGACGCCTCAGCGGGCTATGGAGGCAAAGTCACAAGGACACCTGGGACGCGGCATCCGCCTGCCAGCGGAAACATCAAACAGCTTACTTTTTAAACAATGACCCAGTTCATGGCAGTTCTGAAAATATAAAGTGAGTTTAAATACAAAAAGGAGAAGACGGGAGGCCACCTTATATAGTGAATCATTTTGGGGGGTTTTATACAGGATTAAAAATGTGTATCTTCTTTTTTTGACATTTATGCTTTTCGGCAAAATTTCAGATGTTCTGACAGCCAAGAAAACGATCTGATGTATATAGTGTAAAATGATTCGGTGCGCATTCAGCAAATGCAAATGCTTAATAATAAATTAAGAGGGGGGTGAAACAGCCTCCCAGCAGAAGTGGTAGAGGGTAATACAGTGAGGGTATTAAACATGCATGGGATAGACATACGGCTCCTGGATCTAAGAAGAGACCGACGACTGATTAAGGTTTGAGTCTTTACAGCAGGAGAAACGGGCGACTAGATGGGGGCCGTCGGGGGGCCAATCTGCCCTCAGATGTTTAGTACCTGCTGAATGTGCAGGCCTTTCCCCAAATTAATTCTTTAATCCTATAAAATTGTGTTTCCATTATAATTTTTGATGGGAACAGTTAATTGTCACATGACACAAAAACCAGCCCTGATACATCGTTGCCATAGAAACCGAGAAAGCTTCTTAAAGGTATCTATATGCACTTTTTATGTGTTTAAACCTTCAGAGGGTGGAATAATAATTATGGTATTTTCTCAATGTACTGGAGAATGCCATGAATATTTTCTCTAAGTGGAACAGCAGCTTTAACATCCTGGAGATGCGAGATTTCAGCACCCAGACTGTCGGTGACGGTAGAGAGACAGTTAGGAAAAGGCAGAGACCCCAAGGAGTGACTCAGAGACACCTGAAGGGGTTAAACATCCAGGTTCAGACCTACGATAAGCAACAAGGCATCTTCACCCAAATATCCATTAAATTACATTTAAAAAATTTAAATGATGCCGGGGACCAAATTAGAGAAATTTCACAAGCCTTACTTTACATTATTTATACAAAAAATAAGATATACCAAAAATAAACAGATATTCATCTGAAATACCCCAAATGGTTCAGCCCCAGCACCCTGTATGGGGCATCGCAAGTGGAGCCAATCAACCGACTTTATCCAAAAACTGCTCTAAAGAAATGTATAGTGATACCAAAACAAGCATTATAGATCCATACAGATACCTGACACACATTACATCACAGCTCTATGCAGTTATCTGATACACATTATATTATATCTCTATATAGTTATCTGATACACATTATATTATAGCTCTATACAACTATCTGATACACATTATATTATATCTCTATACAGTTATCTGACACATTATATGATATCTCTATACAGCTACCTGATACACATTATATTATAGCTCTATGACTCACATTATATTATATCTCTATACAGTTATCTGACACACATTATATGATATCTCTAAACAGATATAGCTCTATACAGCTACTTGACCTTACATTATAGCTCTATACAGCTATTTGATACACATTGTATTATATCTATATACAGTTATCTGACACATTTTATGATATCTCTATACAGTTATCTGACACATTATATTATAACTCTATACAGCTACCTGACACACATTATATGATATCTCTAAACAGATATAGCTCTATACAGCTACCTGATACACATTGTATTATATCTATATACAGTTATCTGACACATTATATGATATCTCTATACAGTTATCTGATACACATTATATGATATCTCTATACAGTTATCTGACACACATTATATTATAGCTCTATACAACTATCTGATACACATTATATTATATCTCTATACAGTTATCTGACACATTATATGATATCTCTATACAGCTACCTGATACACATTATATTATATTATATCTCTATACAGTTATCTGATACACATTATATTATATCTCTATACAGTTATCTGATACACATTATATTATATCTCTATACAGTTATCTGACACACATTATATGATATCTCTAAACAGATATAGCTCTATACAGCTACCTGACCTTACATCATAGCTCTATACAGTTATCTGATACACATTATATTATAGCTATATACAGTTATCTTATATATATTACATCATAGCTCGATACGGTTATCTGATACACATTATATTATAGCTCTATACAACTATCTGATACACATTGTATTATAGTTCTATACAGTTATCTGATACACATTATATTATAGCTCTATACAGCAATCAGATACACATTATATCATTGCTCTATGCTATATGAGATTCTTTGTATCTCTGTACTTCTGACACCCATTACATTGTAAGTCTGTCCTCTGCTGTTAAATGCCCCACGCATTACCCAAGACACTGGGGTATCAGGGCAGTGCTCCCTGTGGGTGATATAATCAGATACCTTTATATTTCTCCATTTGCCCAGAAGCAGTCTGTGGGTTTATAACCCGCTGGGTGCAGCTCCTGCTCCTCCACTTCCCAGATTGTAACAGAGAGAAATCCCAGTAGATGAGAAAGCAGCTTCCCAGTATCTCCCAGAGCCAGCTGAGCCTTCCCCAAATCTCTGTGTCTGTCTGTGAGTGTGTGTGAGTGTAAGAATGTGTGAGTGTAAGAATGTGTGAGTGTGAGAATGTGTGAGTGTGAGAATGTGTGTGTGTGTGTGTGTGTGTGAGTCTCTTCCTCATTCTCAGCCCCTCCCTGTGAAGTTACGAACAGTTTGGGAAAGGAACATTTGGCTGAGCCCCTGTGCCCCTTTAACACTGTGAAGGAGAAAGTCCCGCAGAGCAGCGCCTCATTTAGTGGACATGTGGATACAGGAGCTCGTTAACTCCTTCCCAGCCAGAAGAAATGATTGTATACAGGAAACAGCTAAAAAAAACATACAAAATTAAAAATTGTATACAATAAAAAAAAGCAAAGAAAAGAACAAAGGAGTTTATATGCAGGAAACAACTATTGGGTCACAAAACACATAACCCAATTCGTATGATTTATTTTTTTAAATAATTAATTACTTGCATTCGGAATTCTGTAGCATTACCCACAATCCCCCAAATAGTGAAGGTTTCTGCACAAAAAAAATAGATATATTTTTCAATTTCATTTATTTATTTATTTTGCATAGAATAACAGAATAGAATGTGATTTAACCTGAAAGGGTTAAAGATTAAAGAGACAAACATGTTGAGACCGCTAATTAAAGCTAAAAATGCTGATGCCGACAAATGTAGTGGATACATGAAGCTGTCATTTTTTCTGTTATAATTATTATTGTTTAAAGATACTTTTTTTATGTTAATTCGGATGTGAAGTCGGATAATGTATCTTCTGATTAATGAGATACATTTCTATCTGTTTTTCATAGAATTAACAAATATCTCATTGTTTTCTACTTAATTAAGCATTATTGTAAAAAAAAGTTGTCAAAAATGTGTTTACAAATAATGTAATAATAACAATAAACAGACGACGTCAGAGAGATTACAGCCGCTGGTGATGGCAGAGCGCCCCCCCCCCCATCATGCCGTGGGGTATCTGGATCCTATGGATCGGGGTCTTGGCTCCCCCTATAAGCTTCCATGTTAACAGCAGAAGCAGATAAAGTCATGAACGGTTTATTTAGCAGAAACAGCCAATGAAAAAAACAATATCTTCCCCAAACGTTAAATCTATTTAAAAAGCGGCAGAAACGAGCGCTTCCTGGGCTGGCTTCGCTTCTTCTCTGTCATTTGCTCTAATTTGGGGTTTCCTGATTTCTGCTTTAGCTTTTTTTTTTCATTTTTTTTTTTCAGAAAACCACAACCCTGTCATAAAGCGAAGGCCGTAGTTATTCAGAGCCGCGGTGACATCGAAAACCCAACACTGAATTCTTACGCTCAGAATTCAGGGATCACGCTTTTTATTATTATTATTATTATTTTATTATTACTATTATTATTGATTGTTTTATATAGCACCATCCTATGCCCTAGCGCTGTACAACGATTAAACCGGAGAAAACAAGTAGTATATAACATGACAATTTGTCTTACAGAGACAACAGGTAAGAAGGGCCCTGCTTCAAGGAACAGCCTCCCAGCAGAGGTGGTGGAGGGTAATACAGTGAGGGTGTTAAACACTCATGGGATAGGCATACGGCTCCTGAATCTAAGACGAGACCAACGACTGATTAAGGTTTGAGTCTTTACAGCAGGAGAAGCGGGCGACTAGACGGGGGCCGGATGGGGCCGATCTGCCGGCAGGTTCTGGGTTTCTGTTAATGAAACGCTTTAAAACTTTATGGAATTTATGCAAATGATGATGTCGTTAAAAGCTCAACATGAAAGGTGTTAGTATGAGTAGTCAGTGTGATTATGATGTCATTCTCCCCATTTCCTTCTTATATTTTGCATCACCTGGGTTTATAGATTTAGTCCCTGGCAGAAGGTGCGTCGGAAACCCCTTATTTCCCCATAACTCACCCTATTTCCGGTTCGAGTTCATTTTTATGTCATGTCTAGGCTCGCCCTCCTTCTATCGATCAGGAAGCCGAGGACTCGGCGTGAGGTCATGAGTCAAATTCCTGTTATTAATGAATAATTAACGGCTCGTTGGTATTTTTGGACGTTTATCAGTAAATTATTCATCATATCGGTTTTCTTTTGTTTTGAAACCCGGCAGAATTAAGCTGATAAATAAATGGATTTCAGCGGGCCGGGGAGATAAGGGAGCAGCTGATTCCAGGAATGGGATAGATGGGGAGGACTGAGTGATAGCGGGAGATCTGGCTGGGGTTTATCACTACAGTGTATTACCCAATATATATATATATTACCCAATGCGCTATATATAGAGTTCTTGGTTATTGTTTTTTTTTTAAAATTCCGAGAACAATTTAAAAAAAAAAATATATAAATCTAACAAGATTCATAGAAACAGACGGGAGGTAAAAAAATCCTAAATCCGGGGAAAAAAGGGAAAAGGAAAGTAAACATAATCTAAAGGAATCAGGCTGGTGGTTTTTCTTTATCATATTGCCACAGTAATAACCCCCAGCGCTGTATACAGTAATATAACCCCCAGCGCTGTATACAGTAATATAACCCCCCGCGCTGTATACAGTAATATAACCCCCAGCGCTGTATACAGTAATATAACCCCCCGCGCTGTATACAGTAATATAACCCCCAGCGCTGTATACAGTAATATAACCCCCAGCGCTGTATACAGTAATATGACCCCCAGCACTGTATAAAGTAAAATAACCCCCAGCGCTGTATACAGTAATATAACCCCCAGCGCTGTATACAGTAATATAACCCCCAGCACTGTATAAAGTAAAATAACATACCCCCCGTGTTGTATATCTAAAAATATAGCTCTTTAGAGTCCAGCTGTGTGATTAAGACCAAGCCATTCTATTGCTCCCACAGGCAGTATGATAAGGAGTCGGGGGGTTTAGTAGATCGGGGATCAGATAACAGAGCAAGAATCATACAATTGGCTGATATGCAGCTGCCTGAAAACATTTATATTATGGGGCAAAAACTACAACTGGGGTAAAAAAAAATGTGCATTTTTTTTAAACACTTATTTTTCCTCCAATACTAGAGCTAAAAATAAAAGGTGGTCGTTTCTCTTGAGGAAGTTAAGCTGTAAATGTAGAAATTTTATCCTCTAAGCAGTGATTTTATCTTCTGGGCTCCAGGATGATGCAAGAAAGCCGAAGGATGCCAACGCGCTTCACCCGCGGTCAGTGACTCCCAAGATCCGATGACGTGGTTTTTTGCAGCTCGCTCTGTCCCTTTAAGAGACGCATTATCTCTACGCATGCGTAGTTAACCCTTTGCAAGCCAGGATGCAGGCCGCCGGATGTCGCATTCCTTGGCCTTCCTCGCAGTCAGAGCCCCCTCACCATCTCAGCGCTCTGAAAGAGACGATTGTCCGAGTTCCCACGCGCCGAGCGGCTCGCTGGAAACAGAAGGACTGATTCAGGACGATTCAAATCTCTCTGAGCCGCATTGTTTTTTGTTTGATTTTCACTTTGCGACCAATCACAGATTAGCGCTCGGCGTTTCCGTCCGGTGCCCGAAGCCAAACCCTCTCCATTGGCTTAGAATTGGCAAATCGTGGCTTTTTTCCGAGAGACCGGCCACGGGAGATGTGGTGAGCCACGGATACATTGTCACAATATAAATGTTTATCTCTAACCACAAGCGAAAACGCGACGGGTAACGACGAGCTGACGAGATAACTTATCTTCTCGCCATCTCTAGGGAAGTCTCACGGCTTTTGGCTGGGAATGGAGAGGCGCGTCTCTCGTCACCACGGGCGGCTTGTTAGCTGCAAGTCCTGTGGTCAGGGCCAGGTGGGGCCATTGCGGACACTGTGGTCAGGGCCAGGTTGGCCATTGTAGACACTGTGGTCAGGGACAGGTGGGCCATTGCAGACACTGTGGTCAGGGACAGGTGGGCCATTGCGGACACAAAGGCTACTGGGGTCCGCCTCGCAGTTTAGGTGATATTTGGGAGTCAGTAGACCATCTCTTGAACGTTGGCCATGAGGTCAGGACCCGCTAGGCCACCCATGATTCTGGCAGTTGAGACGGCCCAGGAATCTGAATGTAAATATGAGGCTGAGGAACGTCTGCGCTTTGGTTCTCTATAGAATAGGAAAGGTATATTTGGCAGAAGAACGTTCCGTATCTCGCAGAACCCTCCACATTCACACACAACTGGTGGCCATGATGGTGCGGTTGGCTTGATTAAGTACAGCGATGGAGGACGTTGCGTAATAAACTCTCTTTTCTAGGGATGAGTGGGGTTTTATTGCCATCCGGGGCAGAGTTGGGGGGTAAAAGTCTCGTTAAAAGTCTCGATGCTCTCCATGGTGTCTCTTTTGAAGGCATAAAGTCCCTCAAACCGAGCTGGGATTAGTTTGAGGCCATAAAGTGTTTCTCCCAAACGATTTATTGGACTTAAATGCTTCGCTACGCCGTTTGACCGACATTGAACTGGTCTTTATACCGAGGCGCTCGTTAAATGAGAAGTTTTATTTCACCCCAAGCCCGGTCTTGCTTCCTATTGGTCAGTGTTGAGGAAACGTTGGGATTCCACCTTGTGATTGGGAGGACAAAACAATGTAAAGTAGCGGAGAACTAACTGCTTCTGTAGTAGGAGTTTGGGATATGGGAGAAAGTCAAAGACAAGAGTCCCACAAAAAGGGGAATTCGGCCCTCTTCTGACCAGGTTTGGTGGAAGAAGAGATGAGAAGGTTCCGGGTCCTCTATATATATTAACGTTCGGCCGGAAAGAATGAAAGCGAGGCGTTCGACCGACAACAGGAGAGGAGGCGTCAGAATGTCAGCTCCCGGCCTCCCGTGCTTCGTGTCTTCTGCTGAGCGATGCCGTTAGGGGTCAGAGGCCGCCGTGACGTCTAAGGAGAGTGTTCCGGAAATTCGTTCAGTCGCCGGGAGGAGACGTGCAGCCGTTGGTCAGATTGTCTGTGGTCCCGATTAGTAAGTAGGGTCTCAGGCACAGGGAGGCGAACAAGTGGAACTGAATCCGGACAGCAGGATTGGGAAGCGGTTTCTGGTCGCCCCCTAGTGTTCAGTGCGGGTAATTACACCATCATGGAGACAATTCTTCGGGCACAGTGCAGCACAGGGGCAGAACGAGTTACATACTGGGCCATTTTCTTCAAAACTGAATGGATTATGGATATCTCGGGGTTCTGGGGAAGATGAGGTTAAACCCGATCGCAATAAATAATCATTAAATGTTTATGTTGGAAATTCCAACATTTTTTCTTTATAATTTTTGTGATTTGCGGTTCTTTTGTATATATTGAATATTCTTGTCTCTTTTTTGACATGTATTATATGTATGTTGCCTTCCGTGTTTTCCCTCCCCTTTTCTTTTGTTTTATTCAGACTATGCTGTTAAATAGTTTGCTTTTTTTTATTTAGTATGTGTAATTTTGTATTATTTGTTATGTTACAAAAATGTTTCTTGAAAAACCTTAATAAAAATATTTGAAAAGACACAGCCTGCGCGGGAGGATCGATGTTGTCGCAAACGGTTAATTATTATTATTATGCTTTTAAATTTGATACAAAGTATTTCTCTATAAGGCTCTGTAAGGAGATTAAATCACAAAATACACAACACAGGAACTCTTCAGAGGCTTTTCTTCTCTGCCCTCTTTTTCCGGCAAAAATTATGGAGGAGGACAAATTTTACATGATTTAAAAAAATTAGGGTTTTGGGAATTCAACAGGATGAGGAATGTTTCTGACACTGCATTTAGTTATAAAAGGGTTAAATGCAACAGAGTAGGTGGAACAGTAGCTTTAACTTATATCTTATATTCTTCCTATTTAATTTCATGCATTAGGGCCACATTCCTATCTTAAAATGTATCTTTTTCCCCAAAAAAGTAAATCTGCGGGATTATTCCTCCTCATAAGGAAAGGAAACTGATTAGGTTAAAATAGGTAAAAAGTTACCCTTTATTGCATAATAATAATAATTCATTGAGTTTTATTGTCCCCTTTCATGACCCATCGTGCAGCGCTGTGGAATATGATGGCGCTATATAGAACAATAATAAAATATAGCGCCCTCCTCTGTAAGATTTAATCAATGCTCCCGTCACCCTAACGCCTCAGCCTAGAAGCAGATCGTGGGGAGTATTTAGAAAGTGATTTTTGTTGTGTTATTTCATTTCGCGTGGTTTCTTTGTATAAACGTTTGGTGCCGACAATTAGCTTTTTCTCCAAACAGTATGAATCCGACCAGTTTCTCCATATTTTTGATAAATGCTCCCAAGTGTCCCTGTGTAGTTTGGCCAGTCCCTCTTGCGTGCCTCTTTCCCCCTCCGACGTCGCTCTCGTTGATACCAAATAGATACAGAGTGAAACAAATTAACCCTTTACATTTCAGCAGCGCTGCTCTCTCTCTGGGTACTCAGTGGGTTAAAGTCTGAAAAGAAATCACACAAAGAAAGAAACGACGCGGGAGACTCGCGGCTTCCGTATTAATTCGCTTTAATGAAGAATTACAGATATATGCAGGGGGTCTCGATGCCGGCGCCGTTACTCAGCCCTACAGAGAAAGCACCATTTGCGGGGGAAGGGATTAGCTTCATCCGGCCGCTCGCACTCGCCTTTCGCCCAGCTTTATATCGCATACGTTATATAAAGTTACGGTTGGAATATACGGGGTTAATGGTACGGAGTGTACTGAGAATCGTTTGGGGTTGGGGGTCTTTTACTCTCCGAAAGCATCGCCGGTAACCCCAGAATACAGCTTCCATCCCGCTTCACACCGGCTGGAGTGCCAAGGGTTAACATCAGTGCACATATATATATATATATATACGGCCGCCTTTTCCATAAGACACGCAGGACGGCTGCCCCCGGGTCAGGAAGTTTGGGGCAGGGAAAGAAACAGGCAGAGGGTACTAGGCAGTGTAATATCAGATTTTGCACAAGAGCTTGCAATCAGTTCATTCCTATAAACTTGGATTCTCAGCTAACCTCAGCTCAGCGCTGAAACCGACCGGAGCGGACTTCTTATAAGGCAGGCAGGCTCCTCGCCGCGCAGGAACGGAACCCAAAAACGTTTCGTCCCTCACAGGCATCCGAAAAAAACCCGATGCCTCTCGTTTCTACCCAAAAGCCTTGCGGCAGAACGCCACATTTATGCACCGATACTGGATTCGTTATGAGATATGTTATATTTATTATTACAACGCTTTACTAAGTGATCTGGTGCGCTGCTGAGCAGGAAAGGGGCTCGTTGTCTAAGTAGAGAACCCGTCCCAACCAACTCTCCCGGGTTTCAGTTTGTCCACAGATACAGAGGTAATATATGAAAAAAATAAAACAAAATCAGGATGCACTAGAAGTTTTTTTTCTGATTATTGTATAAATAACTAATTTCAGCTCGTGACGAGCGACGGCCGCTCCCAACTCCGCAGCATTGTTAACCTTTTCTTAGCCGAGAAGATTTCCGATCCTCGTTGTAGTCGTGTGAGACGGAGGAGTCCAGCATCAGATCCCAGGTCACCCAGCCCTGTCCGGAATTTGTGGGAATTTTGGGTCTCCTTGGCAGTTTTTTATGATTCTTGCAACATTCACAGCCTGCTTCCTCATTCCGTTGCCAGTTGGCGTAAAGACCACGGATATCCCGGCCACGTTCCGGTCCGCACAGTAACCGGTAACGCGCTGTTGGCTGGGACGGGACCACCTTCCGTAAAAAGCAGCGAAAAACCCTAAAACAGGGAAAAAAGCTTGTCTACCTAAATCCCAAGCCTTTATTTGGGGGGGCGGCAGAGAAGGGAACGTTCCGGCCCCCCGACCCCATCGCATTCGTTCTGTATAAATTAAATCAGTATGGGAATATTGCTAGATAATTGTGATAACCCAACCACAAGAGTGGCCAGAATTAGTGATTTACATGATTCTAACAGATTATTTTATATATATAATAAAACCGAACCCCCTTCTTGCTGCCCCCCCCGTCTCGCCCGGATAGATGACATTCATTCCGGTTACAATAATCACGGCGGGAATCTGCAGGAAATCGTGAAATAAATCCTTCGTCTAAAAAGGTGTTTACGAACCCAAAAAAAAAACTAAAATATTTAATTTTAATATTTCTAAGGGGGGGGTCGTGGTTTGGGGTGGAAGACGGCAGCTTAACCCAAACTTCCAAAATATTAAAGGCAGACCTAGAATTCTGAGCAGAAACTCCCCGTATTTTAACCAATCAAATCTCTAGAAAGGCCCAACGTTTGAAGAAATAGAAATAATAAAATAAAAAAAATTCTCTTGCGCACACACAAAACGCGTCGGGGAGCCCCCCCCCCGGTATTTGGATAAAGCGGGCTCGGAGTGTTTCATCCTGCGCGGCAGTTATAGGAGAGATCCCGTGCTTGGCGGCAGGGGTCGCTTATGATCCCCTCACCCCCCCCAACCTCCAGCGGGACCCCCCAGGCAGACACTCTGTTTATTATCGCATGGGGGGGGTGGTATTGGATCCACGGCTGCTGGAGATCGCTTTACGGCGGCGGCGCGGGACTCAGAAGAGTCTGGCTCTTTTCTTCAGTTCGTTGCGTCTCCAGAGAGGCAGCCGGTCGAATTCCTGGATCGGCATCTTAAAGATCTCCTGAAAGATTTCGGGCGCCAGGTGACGCTACGGGGAGAAAAAATATAGATAAAGAAGAATGCGGGCCACAAAAACCAAGCTTGTGACCTGATTTATGGGGCTAAAAACCCCAAACTTTACTAAAAAGAGCTTTAAAATGATATACTTTTTCTTTCCTGATTGGCTATTTTGTATCTATTTCAATAACTGGCGCAAGACTCGAAGCAGTAAAACGCCATAAACGTGGACATCTACCAGGGTAGGGCTGCCAAGGGCAACATGGGGGGTAAAATGGGGGCAATTGGAGCATTAATCTCCAGGGAGCTCCTAGTATCAAAAAATTAACTGTTTGGCGACCGAATCCCTCTTGTAATGTAGGATTGGTTTCTCTCCATTTAAAGGGACGGGACGCGTGGATCACGGGGTTGGGGGGGGGTCGTTACCTCCAGTCTGGTTCTGTCAACGTCTTTCAGTATCTTGTTCCGCGCCCGGTTTGTAATCATCAGCATTTCATAGGGATAAATCTGGGATAGAAAACGGGGGGATTGGTAAATTTACAGACAAGCAGCGTCGTAAGGAGGGTCCCATCTAAAACGCTGCGCCGCCCCTTTGCGTTATGGGCATTTATATATAAAGGTGCCTTTCAGATATAAATACAAACGTTTTACAAAACTCTGTTTCTATGGCAACAACCTATCAGCGCCTGCTGTTTGCGTCACATGACTACTAAGTGTTCCCGGCGAAATTCTACGCGATTGAACAATTATTTCTAGGAGGAGCTGGGAATTCTATTGTTGAATGTTTTCTGTAGCACCATCATATTCCGTAGCGCTGTACAACGGGTAGACGGGACGTAACAAGTTATATATAACAATCCCCAGATGGTTTTAAACTATAACTCCTATGATCCTCAGCAAGGCCTTTATGGCCAGAAGCTGCCTGGAGTGAAGCAATTTTTATTCTGTTTGTTTTCTGATTGTGAGACAATTATCTGTTCTAAAATCAGCTCAGCGTTTAGCGGATCGGCCCCCACGCCTACCCCCTGTAACCATGCGGAGGAACACTTGCCTTTGGCTCCAGCATGTTAGGCATAGAGACTCCCCTATCCATTCGCATCACAGGAACGCGGCCGTCTGGTAGCGACTACGTGGAGAAACATTTAGAGAAGCGCTAGTTATACGGGAAGCGGGGAAGGAGGGAGACTAAGGGGTTGCGCATGCACGGGGGGGGTAACAGGACCGGGAGTCAGACACGTCTAGCCACAGACAGCACAGTCTACATCCACCTGCGTGATGCGGCCCCCGGCCCCCAGAGCCCACCGCACTAACACTTTCCTTCGGCTCTGATATTAAGTAGCAGAAAGAAACCCATAAAGCCCCAGGCGGAACGCGTGACGGCATCTCAGAGGGAGTTAAAGAGTTAATATTCGGATGCCATCGGTCTAAAAACGAAATATTCTCAAAGAACCCGCGTTAATGAAGAAAAACCGAAGGAATTATGAATTAACCAGTAACCGGCAACCATTAATCGGCAACCATTAACCGGTAACCAGTATCCGGCAACCATTAACCGGTAACCAGTAACTGTAACCAGCAACCAGTAACCGGCAACCATTAACTGGCAACCAGTTAACTGTAACCAGCAACGGGTAACCAGTAACTGTAACCATTAACCGGTAACCAGTAACTGGTAACTATTAAAGTTCATGTTTTCCTTCGGGTTCGTTTCTGCCAACCAGAACGCTCCAGGTTTGCACAGAAATGTGGCTTTCTTTTTACTTGATTTACGAAAAGACCCCCATTTAACCCAAAACGTTCTAAATATTCCTTTTTTCTGAGTTCCGGAGATCATTAAAGTCCTTAAAGTTCTCGGCTGTAATACAGAAGTTTTTTAAACAAACGGAAGACGAGCGGCTGGTAATATTTCTTTCAGCTTCCCCTTAATACCCCGATTGGAATGACTTGGGGGGGGGCTTTTGGTCGACCGAAGACAACAAACCCGGAATATCAATCCCCCCCGAAGGCTAAAATACTGAAATTAAAACCGTAACATGCAGGAAAATCCCCAGCTTAATGATGTCACCCCTTATAGAGCGATAAATGATGACATCATCCTATAGAGTGTTTTATTAGGGAGTGATTAGTAATCGATGACGGCGGACGGGGGGATAAAAGCCGAGGGAGACTCACCTGATAATCTGAAAGGAGAAAGAAAGAAAAGAGAAAAGAAAGTTTGCGTTAGAAGCGCCGCGTGATGTCACGGTCCGGGATCTGCGGATTATATATTTATACATGGTCCTTACCCCGGATGCCCCCGCTTATATCCCCGTAACTGTCATACTGGGCGAAGTCTGTGGACACCGGCTGCGGGGGGGGGGGGGGGGCGGAAAGAAAAAAGGAAATGTAATCAGCATTTTTTATACACATTTTAAAAAAAATCATATAGAAAATATAATAAAGAGAGTAACCCCCTCCCCCGCCCCGAGAGATGTGTTATAACTCCCTGTGTGTTCCGGACCACAACTCCCATCACTCCGAGTGGAGTATTTTAACCCTTTCGTCTATTCCTGGCAGTAATGCGTCTGTTAATGATAGGCCGCTCCACGTATCCATCAGCGTTCCCGGTATTTACCCCAAACAGCCCTATTAACCCCCCCCAAGCATGACCCGCTGGGTTAAGGTGGGAAGCAGCCCCCCCCTGCTGGCAGGTGACCCCATTAATGAACGCGTTTTACCCGATGGAGTCCGTTCCTTCCGTAGCCCGGGAGAGAGGAGGTTCTGGAAGCATCCGAGTTGAGAGCTGCAGTCAATACAGGGGGGGGGAGAAGGAATTATATAATAAATATATATATATAAGAAATATACACGTTAACTATTTAAATTCCGCAGAAAAAAAAAAAATCACATTAAAATTTCACCCCTAGACACAGGTTGGCCCCGCACCATGCTTAGTTTAATAAGTTGATACGTTCAGGGCCGGCCATAGGTTTTTTAGCGCTTCTATACACAGATCCCGGGGGCGATGTCTCCGATTTATATGGGGGGGGTCAGCCCTGGGGATGCTCCGATCTCTGATAATTATTAGTAAATACAGGGTTGTGGCCCTGCTGGGGTGCACTGAGCACGAGGGGTTAACGTCTTACATGACATGAGCGGGGAGTCGGATCGGAGCGCGGAGTGCGGTCTCTCCCGGTTCTCCTTTTCCATTTCTTCTTTCAGGATTAGCTGTCCGAGGCCTGAATTCAACTAAACGGAAACAGAAGAGACGAGAAGACAGCATCAGAAGCCGGAGAGGCGGGGGAGAGACAGAGGAGAGACGGGGGGGAGAGACGGGGGGGAGAGACGGGGGAGAGACGGGGGAGAGACGGGGGAGAGACGGAGGAGAGACGGAGGAGAGACGGGGGAGAGACGGGGGAGAGACGGAGGAGAGACGGAGGAGAGACGGAGGAGAGACGGAGGAGAGACGGAGGAGAGACGGAGGAGAGACGGAGGAGAGACGGAGGAGAGAGTAATACAGTGAGGGTATTAAACATGCGTGGGATAGACATACGGCTCCTGAATCTAAGACGAGACCAACGACTGATTAAGGTTTGAGTCTCTACAGCAGGAGAAACGGACGACTAGACGGGGGCCGCCGGGGGCCGACGTTTTTACCTTCATCAGCTGCTCTTCCTGAAGCTGTCGGCGTCTCTGTAAGTCTTCATCGTCTTCATCGCGTCCGCTGGATCGTCTCCTGGTGTCGGACCCTGATATCGGGAATTGAATCCATTTATTGTTCTTTGTATGAAATAAACGTTTTTTTCATCGTATTCTGTATTTTCTCGATAATCGATTCTTTTCCATCCCAATTCCCATCTAATGAGATTTGGGGGGGGGTTCACCTTTAGTTGTACAGGCTACGAGATAACGGGACTGAAACCGGACCGTCTGACACTCCCGGGGTATCTCCCCGATACTTATATTTGCCCCCTGCCCCCCCCAGGGTGTAAATGCCCCTGATTGATGGTCCACAGAAAAGAAAATGGAATCACACGGAAAAAATGACGACACAAGAAGAAGACGCGAGAAGTCGCTGGTTGAAGTGACCCTCATTTCAAGAGCCGAGAATCTCATGGAGGGGCTTCAGTCTATGGGGGGGGGTTATCTGATGTCTAATTACTTACCATTATTTACAATGTGTTAATTCGGCCCCCGGTCGCTGGGGGGGCCACATCCATCCTCCTTTACTATACAACTAAAGCTGCAAACACACCTGGGGATTTTCTGAGTCCCGCTCGGACCCCAGCAGTACTTTTGTGATCAGACTCTTGGAAGGGGAGGTTGGGTCAGTCTTGGGGGGACCTTAATCTACTTTGGGGCGTCTTTCAACGCCTTTTATTCCCATGGATACAAAGTTACAGGGGCTTTGGATCAGGAGATGGGGGACGGACCCCATGAAGCGCAGATAATGATTCTTTGGGGTTGTTCTTGGGCCCCGTTGGTCGTTCGTAAATAAACTTTTTGCACTAAAGTTGGGTCGGAGTCCTCAGAAGGTCTATCGCGGGCCACAGGGCCGGCAGATGCGTTGCTGCGCATGGTCAGAGCACCCCCCCACACATGATCTTGGACAAGCGCAGCTCGGACCCACCTGAGCCCGCCTGCGAGCCGCGCGGCTGATCTGTTGGCGTACCTACGGCGGCGAGGGACGGAGGGCCCGGCCAGTGGTCCGTCTCAATCTTTGGGACTTCGTTGGGCGCTGGCCGGTGGGCGGCTGGAAACTTGGAGGACTTGATGATATCCTCACAGTTGGTCGCGGCTGCCAAGGCAGCTGGATCTGGACGGGATGAGGTTGTTATTTAACCCTCGAGGGGAAAGCAGAACGTGGAGATCGCCCGGGTCTGATGGAGTGATCAGCCGGGGGGCTCCGTGGGCACCAGGGCAGGATGATGCGGATCAAGCCTCTCCCCGAAAAGAGAAGCCCACGACTTGTGCCTCGTCTAGCGCTCATGAAACTAAATATCTACAGCACACTAGGGGGTCTCTGGTGTTATTAACATACCAGGGGGTCTCACACCAGTCTGTAAATACTGTCATGACTTCTAAAATCATGAGTATAAATATTTATTTTTGTTATTATTCCTTTCACTTTACTGAGAGGGTGGTAGATAAGTGGAACAGCCTCCCAGCAGAGGTGGTAGAGGGTAATACAGTGAGGGGATTAAACATGCATGGGATAGACATACGGCTCCTGAATCTAAGACGAGACCAACGACTGATTAAGGTTTGAGTCGTTACAGCGGGAGAAACGGGCGACTAGCCGGGGGCCGGATGGGGCCGATGTGCTGGAAAACGTATCTATAAATCACCCGCACTATTTAGTAAATCTATCCCTCCGCTATTTATTAATATGTACCATGTAATATGTCTCTCTGTGCCAGATACCCCACAAGGCTTATGACCCCCCCCTGTTCCTGGTGTCCAGGGATCCCCGGTTGCACCAACGCTGATTAATCCCGCGTGACCGCGCATGCATTTTCACCGCAGAGCAACCCACAGGCATGAAAGATTAGTGTTGGGGAGGTCGGGAGAGATCAGGCAGAAACGGATCTTTGCAATGTCGTCAGTGATTTAATCCGCTCGTTGAATATGATCTGAATCTTGGTGATTAGAAGCAGGTGATTCATTCATTTGCCTTTTTTGCATTTAAAACTGAAATCAAATTTCGAAACAAAAATAAACGAGATAAAGTCGGCTGCTGATATTAAAAAAATAAGGTATATAATAAACTAAATTAGCGTCACCATAAGGACCATAAGGACGCATCACATGGAGAAGGAGAGTTTTTAATGTTTCGGAAACCTGGTTGCTCTATCTATGCGTGTAGTAGGGGGTGAAGTCAATTCCTTAACTCAAAAGGTACAGCCTTTACCTTAATGGCATAAAATGCTTTAAAAACTAACTTTTTCTTCTATAAAAAAAAAATTGAGAAATAATGTTCTTTTCAGTAAAATAGGAAGCTGGCATTTAAATTTGCTCAGAGCGCATCGCCGCCATCTAGTGGTGAAATATGAAAGTACTTTGTTAATAAGTCAGGGTGTATTGACTCTTGCTTTTCCAGAGGGGTTCTCCTGCATCTCAGGGTCTAGGTTCCATTAACCCTTTCCTCTGTATATCCACTGAGCACGTCAGTGTATCCTTTAGGTGTCAGAATTCTATTATCTATTTTATTCTTATTAAAGTGTTAGGAAGCCGGACGGATAGCTACAGGAGGAGAGGGGTTTGCAGCCCAAAGCGAAGTGCCAGGAAAGGCTACAAAAGCAGGACGTCTGGCGGTACTTACTGAGGGTCATGTGATGGAGTCGCGGGTTACATGGTCACATGTTAAGGGTGGACATACAACAAACCATAAAACAAAATAAAATGAGAATTACAGACACGTCACATGAGAACAAGGCAGACGGAAGAGTGAAGAACAGGGGAAGACTCCTCGGGGGCGGCATCATGTCTTAACCCTTTGTTAACCTAACCAAATGTACTACCTGCTGTGTGATTCCAGGAAGCCAAGAACGATCAGGGTATTCCTGCGTGTATATAGTGGTGGCTGGGAGTTATAGGAGTCCATGCTCCCCTACCTCACCCAAAGGTGGGCAATCGAAACCACTGTTATCATTAGCAGAGCTAATTAACCCCTTCATTATCTGTGTCGGGAGATACCCACAACGTAAAAAATAAATGTGTGTTAATGGAAGTGTCGGACACTAAGATGCTGTTTGTGATAAAATAAATCGGACCCTTTCCCCGCCGTTGGGCCAGGTTCACGGAAATCGGGCACTTTTATGGGGATTGTGGGAATGGGCGTGTTTGCATTCTAGCTCCACCCCCTTCCATACATCCCAATATGGCTTTATTGTAACCCCCTTATCCCCCCCCACACGCACGTTTCTATCGATGGCCTGTTATTTTTTAGGGTTTAGGGTCCAGGGGTCTTTAGATGGAATAAATTTCTGCCCCTGAATGCAGAGAGAAAGCAGGAACTGTTGGTTTATCAAATAGCGCTGGGGTAAAGATCGGAGGCCGGGGGTCTGAGGGTCTCCGATGTTTACCCCAGAGGGTGCAATCGGGCACATGCATTACGGCCAAGCGATGGAGATCGGACAGAAGTCAGTCCGCGGGGGATTACCGTGCTGCTTGTAGATCGGGGGCTTCCTGTAGATGTTCATTCCTTGGTCTGCAGAAATAAAAGAAGATCTTGTTAGTAAATGAAGACCCCCAGAGTGATAACGACCAGGAGACGAAGGAATGGAGGGACGTTCAGACATAAGTGAGAATGAATGAGAGCGCAGACAGCGACGCCGCATCGAACAAAAAAAAAAACCTCTGCTTTACGGACAAAAGGGCGACGAGCTGAGACTCCCGAGACGGAAACCTCTCAAGTCCCTTCCAAATACAGCCTTTGTACTGAAGTGGGGTAGAAAGACATCGCCCAGCTAGGAAAATAGTCAGAAAACAACGATTTTCACCCCAAAAGAAACCAAATATTCAACCGGAGGCCCCTGAGAGTTCTTGGGGGGTCCGCAGCCGTCTGAGATACCCAGAGGTTCCGTTGAATGAATTTGGTGCTAAAGTTCTTGCCCTGATAATTACCCCCTGTATTAAAAAAGCCCCTTAAAAGCAGAGGCGCTGTCTACAGTATTTAATATACAATATAAGGAGGGGGAATTATAACAGATCCCGGCCTGAAACCCCCAGAGCGGAGGCAAAAACGAGGCTGACCGGGGCAGAAATGTGAAAATATAAAGGGAATCCTTAAAAAACGATGGATGCATTTAATGTACAATTAGAATGTAAATGGAAATCTATAGAATATAATATCTATGGATCCATGCAAATGAGGGGTTAACATCATTGTTAGGCGGAGGGTAGATAGGTTGAGTATATAACTTTCTATCTGGGTTCTTATTAGTTCCCCTGTGATGTCACAGCGGGCGGCGGGGTTTGATATCGAGCTGATATAGAACGTTACGTGTGAAGTATACGCGATCCGGGTTTATTAACCCTTTACAGGCAATAATATATCGCTAGTAGAATTTTAATTAATTTGCATTAATGCCTTCCATGCTTTATCTAATGCCGTCTGTTAGGCAGACCCCTACCACCAGAAGCAGACCCCAATATAGATGAAGACCCCTCTTAGAACCCCTACACAACCCCAGGAGGACTCATAAGTCTGAGAGTACCGGCCACCGACACAACTTTACTCTGTAACTGTAGAGCGTCGCGCGCTGGGCTGTAGGTATTAAAGCTGCAGTTCCATTGATTCGGAGCATTAATTGCACTCTGTAGCATGTTAGGCAGACAAACATTAGAGGGTCTGTTGTTTAAATCATTACTCTAAGGGATTGATCCCATAAAACAGCTTCTCTCGTTTCTATGGTAACAAACTATCACTGCCTGCTGTGATGTTTTTAGTTATGAAAGTGTTAAAATCAGAAGAGTAGGTGGAACAGCAGCTTTAAGAGGAATTCCAGTTAGAAGTATTATATGGGAAGCAATCAACATTTAATTGGTTGCCATAGTGACCGCTCCGGATTTAGAACTTTAGACATTGAATTATTCTGCCCACCAAACGCCCAACGTCACCAATCTGAAAGCAGAGTTTTTATCACCGGCATTTCATGGAGGGGGTGAAAAAAATAAATAAATCTAATTTTGGTAAATAGTTGCAATTAACTGCACTGTGAGTAAGAATTTTTCTTTATAAAATAGAGATAGGAAGGTCGAAGTGTTTGCGGCGAGTCACAGCGGAATGTGTCAGAATTCCAGATGTCTGCTCCCCACAAATGAAATACCATGAAAGAACTCGCTTAATTGTATCAAAATCATACATAACAGCAAAAAATAAAGAACATATTTTATCATGGCTGTCCTTAAATAAAGTGAAATCATTTTCATAAATGTTTAAATATTTAAAATATGTTTTTTATCACTAACAATTAATATTTTTTAAATATAATAAAATAATAATAAATAATAATAAATATACACAGATATATATAAGAATATAAAAAATTAAAGGAAGCAACAAAAAAAATTCATTTCGATACTGTTAGGTACCGAGTAAGTTATTGATTGATCGATCGATTGATTGAATAATTGATTAGGTGAACCCAATAATCATGGAAATGACACCGATTCCTTCCCCAGACAGAGACAATGGACACACAACAGATTCCGTGACTACGATCTACGGGTGGACGGGACACGGAAACACGGACCGGCAGCTCCTACCTGGAACATGGAAATGTTTAGGGGTCTGAGCGTAAGTTGGGGTGAGAGGGCGACTGTCAGCTCGATAAGAGAGCGGGGAATTCCTGCCACTGGATGACTCATTGCCTCCAATCAGAAGCGTGAACAAAAATGGAGAAAAATAAAAAACAGCAACAAAAAAAAAAATTCAAGAGGGAAAAAGAAAATAAAATAACAGATTCATTTAAATGATAAGAAACAGAAAACATAAACTTATAATAACGGTAAGAAAAGCGAGGAAAGTGTAAGGCATAGACTTTTTACCCCCCAAAAAAATATATATATATTTTTTTTTTAACCTTTTAAATGTACAAAGAAGCGGAATCCAATCATTGTTTGCATGCCTCCTGGGTCTCAAAGGGTTACTTGCAATGCAAATTGTTCTAGTTTCTGGCTATTTGCTGATGTATTCATTTATTTCTTTTTTTTGCATTGTGCGGTTTATTATTATTTTTTTAAATGCGACTTTAATCGATTTTCTTTACAAACAAAAGAGCACATAATAAACTTCCCATTCCCCTTTTCCTGTGGGGGGCTTGAACGCCCAATCTCTAGAGGTCTTATAGAAAGAAGTCGAGGGATCTTTGCCTCCAGGGGTCTCACGGCTCTGTGGGTTATGATGTCATACCCCCCCCCGCCCCCGCCCCCAGCCTGAGTCATGGCTACTTGAAACTGGAGTTAAAATGATAGAAAGTAACAAGCTTGCATTTCACTGACAGTCTATTGTTCGTGAAAATTTGTTAAAAAGTAAGAATCGGGACCGAAGATCCAGTCTGGTACCCCCCCCCCGCCTGCATGTACCGTATCCACTCAGCGTCCTCGAAGGAAGGCGGCCGGCGGCCACTTTCAGTATCGAGACTCACTGGGCGCTGAGATTCGGCATCTCCTTTGGGGCTTCTCAGGGGAGCCGACAACCAACCCTGCAGCCGACATTAAACTCCCACGAAACAGCACAAAACACCCAACGTCTGGGGCCTTAACTGCCCTTTAACTCTGCTTATTAGAGTCTTTTTTGTGTCTGCTTCAATAATAAATGATAGAACTGGAGGTCATCATCTAAACCTAGAAGGTCAGAGGCTGAGATGGAATGTAAGGAAGTTTTACTTTACTGAGAGGGTAGTAGATAAGTGGAGCAGTCTCCCAGCAGAAGTGGTAGAGGGTAATACAGTGAGGATATTAAACATGCATGGGATAGACATACGGCTCCTGAATCTAAGACGAGACCAACGAGCAGGAGAAACAGGTGACTAGACGGGGGCCGGATGGGGCCGATCTGCTGGCAGGTTCTATGTTTTCTATAATAGAGATTTATATGATGGGAAATCAGTTTAGAGACACCAGTAATGCTCCAATGATTAAAAAGTTATGAGAAAAGCCAAAAAAACCTGAAATGTAAAAATAAGATCCCACTCGCCATAAAGCACTGATCCTTTTATTTTTGAGATGTACTTTTGCGTTTCCTCTTCCCCGAATCGATGGTTATTGTAGAAAATCCCAGTTAATTTGAAGGGTCTGGATGAGAAGGAACCGCGGATTGGGGAAAACAAACCAAGCCAAGCATTTTCCGCCATGACTCAAGCTGGACATCACCCGCCGGTCCCGCTGCCGGCAGCCTCTGGTTCTCAGCTCCCCAGGGGTTAAAGGCATCAGAAAAAAAGCATTTTGCACCCAAAACACGGCTTATTACTAAATCATTCATTATATCGGCTTCTAGCAAGAAAAAGCATCGCAAATCAGAGCAACAGAAATGTGCAAATCTTTGATGATCGCAGAAACCGCTGCATACGGAGTGTCAGCTCTAGGGTCAAGGGCTCAGCGAGGCATCTGCAGGTCATTTGTGATACAAAGTAACAGAACGCAGATGGCCGGACGTCATTCTGTCCGTACGTACAGCAACTGAGCAATAAGCAACTAAATCATCAAAACTGGATCATTTTATTCATTCTAATAAAAAAAAAAAAAAAGATAATTTATAAAGTTCTCACAAAAATGGCTTTTGTAATTCTTTCTAACAGAATTTTTTGTAACCATGACGTCATCAACACAATTTATTTGTTTTTTACACATTTATGAGGTTTAAGGATATTTTAAACAAGCTACAAGATAAACTCTGCAGCTCCACCTTGTGGCCAGAGAGGTAAATGCAGCAAAGAATTCTGGAAGTGATTTGCACATCTCTGTAAGCGTGAAGACCATGCGCGGAGCGCGTCCTTCAGTGCACTAACACCACACGTCAAGCATGCTAAGAGAAGGGGTGCCAGGGGTTGCCCTGCGGATACATGATGTATTAGCTTCGGGTCACAGAAGCTAATAACTCCACTTGTATCGGGGGGATGCCCGGCCTGACCTGTCTCCTTACCTTTGGCGTGTATGGCCATGTGGTGTCGGAATGGGGAGTTGGGACGAGAGTCGCTGAGGGTGCTGCTAAAACTGCTAGCGCGCATGTATTTCGAGCGCTGCACACCCGGGCACAACAGCTCTGACACGGGACGGGACAGGAGGGGTACAAAAAACATACAGGAGGATCGGGAGGGGGAGCGAGACGCGGACACAAGAAGCCAAAAAAAGACAGAGGGAGAGGAACAGAAAACAGCAAAAATAAGAGACAGATCCCAGAGGAGAATAAATAAAAAAGAGAGCTTTCATTTTTAACCCTTTAAGGACTGGCAGAGTATGAAACACACACACACACCATAAAAAGGGTTAAAAAGGAGAAAATGACAAGTCACAATCAGTAAAAAGCAAAAAATATTGTAGGAAAGGAAACAGAACAGCTTTGGGGGGGATATCAAGGGGCAAAGCCGCAGCCTTGTTGCGGTTACATGTTAATACAATGTAAAAGCGTTAAGCCCCAGGCACAGTGAGAGGGTTAATAATCTGCCCCATACATAACAGAACAAAACCTTTAACATTTAGGGGAAAATAAATAATTCAAACATTTATTAACGTGGACCTGACGTGAACGCGCGGAGGACGCTGGGGTAATACACGTTACATACAACCTGCTGGCATGTACAGAACACTGTGCACTTCCGGAGAGCAGCTAACATTCTGTGTCACCTACACGCTTGTCTGCACAATGTACGGGTCAAATGCATGGATGTACTACACATCGACTTGTTTTT
Organism: Sceloporus occidentalis; assembly: GCA_023333645.1. Lineage (NCBI taxonomy): Eukaryota > Metazoa > Chordata > Lepidosauria > Squamata > Phrynosomatidae > Sceloporus > Sceloporus occidentalis. The sequence continues at coordinate 1,424,077 of JALMGF010000212.1, forward strand.
AATGGAAGGTGCAGCTCACATGGAGGTCAAGAGAAACAGGGGGTAAACAGATCTAGGAGGGGGCAGATTTAATGTCTATACAGCACGGCCTAGTTGCACAGCTGTAGCGATGGGGTAGAAATCATGCGCGATGCATGTGCGCCATTTGCTTCAAGAGGCTTATGCTGCAGGTGACTGGGCTCCAGGGGCCGAGTCAAAACAGCCGCAGCCCTGCAAAGGGCCACAGCAAGCTATACAGAGTGATGCCTATGGCTACATAACTGTTTAAGGATGACAAGCAGTCATTTTGGATTTTGTCTAGGGGGGCTAAGCAATCAATAGCTTCCAACTCTCCCGATTCTTGTCCTAACTCATGTCCGGACAGTACGGTACGCCAGCCCATGTGATTACACAAGACTGGCCTTGTGACAATAAGGACTTCTCACTGCCACTACACAACATGGATATGAGTCTACGGCTCCATGCACCCCAGGAATCGCCCCCCCCCCCCACACTCAGTCTGAACTTTGGGGGCAGAATATTGACTCTTGTGGGAATAAATGAGAATTTGGGATACATTGTGTACATTGAAACAGTAACCATTGTGTATTGGCAGCATGTGGCCACTAGATGGCGATTGTGTATCATATAAACCATTCTATGATAATTTAGGAAGAAATATAAATATTTAGAAAAGAGAATAAAGTAAAAGATAAATAATCTATCAGATTATGCGTTCTACGTAAGGAGGTCTCAATTTTTTGTCATATCCAAAATTTCCTCTGCCGTGCCCCAGGAATGCCAATAAAGCTTTGCTTATTGAACCGAGGGGCAAAACTTTCTCCCTGCAGTTTATGTATTACCCCACTGTTAACCATTTAAAACCTGAGGGTGGAACAAGGTATCCTGCAATAATCAGGGTTTTCAGATGCCCTCCTTATTAAGAAAAATACTCTGGCACTGCATCCTTAGGTTTAATAAATGCCAAAAGTTCCTATTTTGCTGGCAAAAACGCTAAGGATATCAAACCCGAAACGTGGGGGGTCTATGGAGTCCAGAAGCAAGTACCGAGCCCTCATCTCCTGGAGATAATTTACATTGTATCGTTAACGTACAAGATACATACAGGGCAAAAAATATGGCTAAATAGCAATTCTTTTATTCTATTTAATGCCTGAAAAAGTTTGTGTAAAAACACCAGATGCTCGGTGCTGCGCAAACTATAACGTGGACCGACATACAAAGGTTTTTAAAGGTCCCCTTACCGGGTCTGTGGAAGTGCTGGGGGGAGCGTGACGTGGTGGGTGTGTAGTTATGGCGACTGTACACCGGAGAGTTGATGGATCCCTGGCTGGTGGATCTCTGGATTACTCGATCTCGTCCATCCTGGTAGCCCTGCAATCAGAGAATCCATCAAGTGATTTCCCCAAATGACCCCCCAATGGACCCCCAAAATTAATAAGCGAAGCACAAAACATGACATATATGCGGTGTAATATATTTACCCCGTGTGCTTAATATTGTTAATATTACCCCTAATTTTTTTTGAGGTTTCATAATTAGTACAGCAGCTGCTGTGGGAGACAACTCCCACCACTCCCAGCAAGAATCACATTATTAACACGATCAGGAATTGCAGTCCTGGTTACACGGTTCCATATTTATAGAAAACATTAAAGATCTAATACCCCACGACCCCCATTCAGGGGCTGTTGAGAGATTATACCATCACCCCGGGGGTCATTTTATAGAATTGTAAGGCTATAGATAAACCAAGTGCTTACTTCGGCTGAGGGTGTTGGAGACAGGGTCCTGGGAGACTGGAAAACAAAAATATGGAAATTATTTTCAATAAAATGAAAGGAAATTACAATTAAAGAGGAAATCCGGCCTGTAATTTGTATCGAGTCGTTCCTCATCCCCACAGGGAACGCTTTTCACAGCAAACATATAAACGAGAAAGTTCCTTTTTTAATTTGTATATTTATCTGTGTATGTATATATATATGATTTAGATATTTGTACTGTATATATATATATCATATATATATATATAAGAGAGAGAAAGAGGGGGGAGAGAGAGGGGGGAGAGAGGGGCGGAGAGAGAGGGGGGAGAGAGAGGGGGGGATAGGGGGAGAGAGAGGGGGAAGAGAGGGGGAGAGAGGGGGGGGAGAGAGGGGGAGAGAGGGGGGGGAGAGAGGGGGGGGGAGAGGGGGGGAGAGGGGGAGAGAGACGGAGGGAGAGGGAGGAGAGAGATGGAGGGAGAGGGGGGAGAGAGAGAGAGAGGGGGGGAGAGAGAGAGAGGGGGGGAGAGAGAGAGGAGGGGGAGAGAGAGAGGGGGGGGGAGAGAGAGAGAGAGGAGGGGGAGAGATAGCTAGGATTCATGACGGCCGGGGCATATCTTACTCGTTTACGTAGATACAAAATAACAGAACGTTGCAGACTCTTCAAATAATTATTATTACAAAAAAGCATTTCTGACCAAAGTAAAACACAAGTCGAACGTCACGAGTAAATGTCCCCCGATACAGGCGTGAAAACCACGGGGCCGGAAGGGCCGAACATATTCCAGCTCGAGTAGCATAGACTGTAAAGATGGGGAGAGATCGGGGGGGGGCAGGTAAACGAAAGAGCCAAAGTGAGATACAAAAGGCAGGGTAATAATCAAGGTTATAGAACGCTTTCATAATACCCCCCCACCTTTACAGTCTATGCAACAAAACCCTGTCCATTTACGGCCCCCCTCCGCTTTCTGTTTATGGACTGGATCCGTGTTTTCTCCGCCGTGTTGTTTTCACTCCCGTATCGCGATGTTCTGCCGTTACATTTATTTATAAGAGAATCAATCTGTATTTTTTTCTTTGTTGGTCGGAAAAGATTTTCTTGATAAAGGGAAGACCCCGAAAGCTCGTCGTTCCACAACGTTAGTCCAATAAAAAAAAGCTATTACGAGATTCTGCAACATTCTGTTATTTTCTATCTAAATCTCCGGACTAACGAACTGCATTCACATAGAAAAAGAAGCAACATCGACACCAGGTGGCAGCGCTGAGAAGCAGGAGATCGAACGCAAAAGCTCTTACGCTGGGATGGTTAATCACAAAACAGCTGCCCTGCATGGCCCCATCCGGCCCCCGTCTAGTCGCCCGTTTCTCCTGCTGTAACGACTCAAACCTTAATCAGTCGCTGGTCTCATCTTAGATTCCGGAGCCGTATGTCTATCCCATGCATGTTTAATCCCCTCACTGTATTACCCTCTACCACTTCTGCCGGGAGGCTGTTCGATTTATTTGTTCTTTCATTCTGCCCCATCGCTCACTGAACACAATCCTGGCATCAAATTAACGACACGGTCAGAGCATCTGACCCCGTAAACAGCACACGCTGTACCGGATCATCTGATGGTCGCGCCTTCCAGCGGCTCCCCATTAATCCAGTAAACTATAAATGCCATTGTGGGGCTGGCATTCTGAAAGGGAACGAAGTTTCTCGCTAGGGCAGAGAGGTCAATAAACGCCAGTGTCCCGCCCCGGGCTCTGGATTTTTACACACTGCACTTTTTGTGTCTCTAATGGGTCTGACACATCACGAAACTGGAAACTCATCCCAGTTAAAAAAATCCGCTTACTGTATTACCTCTTCTGCTGGGAGGCTGTTCCCAACACTCTCTAACGAACACGATAATTTAGACATGACACTCTTAAGTAAAGCCCACAAGGAAGGACATACAGGGGGTAAAGCGAGGGGATGTCTGACAGCTCAGAGGTCACGTCCAACTTACTCTCTCATTGTGAATGGAGGATCTGTCACTTCTGGGACTCTGAGGCTGTTGACGAAAGTCATTTCATTATTTGATGGTTATGATGGGAGAACAAATTTAGAATCTAAGAAATGACTACTTTGCCCTGAAGGAAGAAGGTTTTAGGGGAATTATTACAGAAATTGGAGCTTTATGTCAGCTGCTGCGTCTCAGAGCCAATGATAACGCACAGACTCCGCGGGGGCGGCGCTCTTACCTCCCCCACACTCTGCCGCTCCTCGTAGGTGGACGTGTAGAAGGATTCGTAGGTGATCAGGTCGGGCCGTTCTATGTCGTAAATGGCTTTCACTTTGGGGATGGCGGCCAAATCTTTGTAATCCAGGATCTCGTTATCTACTTTCGCCTGAAGAGAGAAATCAGGAGTCAGGAGCCGAGGTCTGATTTTTTTTGGCATCTCCTCGATATACAGCTGGGGGTTACAAACTTTACCCAGGGGGCTGCTTGTCGATATACACCTCGGGGGGGGGGGGGTAATTCACTTTTTATTGGGTTATTTGTTCGCAAAGACACTTAATTACATCATATTTGACTCTCTTTTCTACAAAGGTTCAGGGTTCAGAACTAAAATGTATAATAAAGAAGCTTCCTGGTCGGCGACCAATACTACCGGCAATTACCCCAGTCCCTATGCCCCACTCCTAGGCGTGAGATGTGCCCCACGGTTCTGCTTCTCATACCCCCGACCCCCCCCACGTTCACTACAAAGCAACAAACCCCCCCCCATACACCACAAAGCGACAACCCCCCCCCCCCGTACACCACAAAGCAACAACAACCCCCCATACATCACAAAGTGACAGCACTCACACAGATTGTGTGTCCTGGGGAGCCCGGGATGCTGGACCCGGCCCGGGAA